>APFE030958768.1:0-31131 GCA_000404065.3 Pinus taeda
CCCCTTAGCTCTTGCACTAGCAAAGATACTAGTACGTAGGTGCTGGCCTACAAAAAGCTACAACCTTCTCTTTCTTCCAGGGACCACGTTTCATCAATTTTCAAACTGGATCCATGAACATCAAACAATCAACAAGAATCAACCAATCTCCTTTTCACAAATTAGATCTGAATCAACTAGATATTCTCCTTACAGCTGTACCCAAAACACAGTACCAGAAACCATACACCAGAAAGTAGAACTAAGAACACAACAACAATAGTCAGAAGCAGCTAGATCGCAAACTTAGATTATATACGCTATTTCAACAGCCTGAAACTAGCGTGCATACGCTTCTGCGTATGGAACAACATGCATATACGCCCCTTTACTTCACTAAAACTGCGTGTATATGCGTCTTCGCCTTACTGAACCTACATATAGATCTTACGAAGGATAATTCACTCTTTCAAATATTCAATCATTAATTAACCCAGATTACCAAATAGATCAAGCAAGCCTCACATCTAGCAGATCAAAATCATAAAAAGATACTATCATTCAAGCTCAAAGATTATGACCCATGAATAGAACTTATCCTTTCTTTTGCGCTAAGGTTCTTCCTTCAGATCCAGATTTGCATCACCACCCAATATACCAGCTATAGCACTTTTTCAGATCTTCAATTATAATTCAGATTGGTGATTTTTCACAAGATCTCCTTCCTCTTTTATAGCCTTAAGCCTTCCAAAATACGATGGTCCAAAACCATAACATTCCAATACCATGAACCCAAAACTAGGGATCAACACATCTGACGAGACGCCATGGTCCAAAACAAAGGCTCAAGTTCCAAGATCTAACTGCCATGGACCAAAAGAATGATCCCCAACATATACACACTTTTGTAATGTATAACCCACGTGTATACGCGCCTTCGTCTATATGGACCTGCGTATATGCCTTTTTCTACTTTTTGAGCACCTGAACTGAGATCTGTTACCAAAGAGAGTTGCCATCAAGGACAACACTTGTGCCATAGCTCCAAACCTGTGCCATAATGCCAACAATTTTCTTCCTTTATCAATGTGTGGGTCAATCTTATTATAGGCTAGTATGCTACTTATTGCAATAATTTTTTTTCATTCAAAAATAAAGGAAACTAATGAGGGTGTTTATGATATCCAAATACTCTTCTGTATGTCAATTACATTGGAGTAAATCAATTACAAACATCTTGTAATGACATCCTTTCCCTGTCTGATATGTAGGGCGATTCCGTATTGAAGATATTTTCATATACTTATGAGACAAAATGCTCAGAAATGGAATCATACATCCCATGTATCCTATATCCCACAATTTCTTGTAGTAAATGTGTATAGGCAGTATCTCTTGAGTAAACTCGCTCTTCCATCCTAATGCCTCAAATTTTCATCTTATGCATATGGTATCCAATATTTATAATTCCTTGTAGAACTATAGATTTCCTATTGTATAGGTATTCTTTGTTCTTTTGACATAGACTCTATGGTTGTTTCCAAAATATTTTCGCAATTAAAAATAGTTCATTCACTCGCAAATGTGTACATCATATACAAAAATTCATCTTCAAGTTACATTGTGTCTAGTCTCCCATATATGTTATAACACATCTCTTCCAAAATTTCATATACTTTTGTCAACATCTTAGTTATGTTTTTCTATCGGATCGATATCTAAAATTTCCAAGCTCTTAACACCAAGTTCAATTATCTCCTTGGTTGACTTGGAAAAATTGCAATACAATTTTGCACTTAGAACCAAATGATATTTTGTTATATTATAATATTCAAAAACATTAGATGATGTGCATGCTACTATATATCCATATACCATGGCTATTCCTAACTATCATGTATTTGTCATCATTTTGTCAGATAATCCACTCAATGGTCTTTCCCCATGGTAGAATTGTTAGATATGTTCTAACTTATGAAATTGTGACTACATAATATTCATATATACTTCACAGTACTACTCATCCTTAGGTTCCTATTTCGTGGGTAATTCTTGGTGTATGCATTTCCACATCATAGCTACTGATTTATCCACATATTAGGAATCTCAGAATAGATGGGCACTCTGATAATAGGGCTTTCGAAAACTCCTTTAATGCTACTTTCAACTATCTCCTTGCTATGCCTTTCTTTGGTTAGGGGATTTGTACCTCCTGCTGATGAGGAGATGATAAAAGGATAAATATGAATGGTACCTGAAAATTTTAAAGTATTCGTGATAAGACAAAATGTTAGTAAAAATAAAAAAAACATTCATTATTTTAGCATGTGTCGCAAATTGTAAAATTATGGTGTGATAGGTTAAGTCACAAACCACAAGGACAAGTTGGGATAAGGGGTAGTCACTACAGAAGAAATTCCTATCATAATTTGGGGATATAAATATCCCAAAAAGTTAGATCCATCATGAGAAAATATGATAGGATGTGATTACGAGAGGTGTAAGTATTTTCTAGTTGCAACTTTAAGAGTCAATATGTAATGAACCGGGAATAAAATTTTATTAGTGAAAGGAAGGATAGGTGACAAGAAGAAATGATTTTATTGCACCATTATTGAAATTAAAGGGAAGGATGACTATTTTTAAAGTTTTTTGCACTACATAAGAGTGAGGAGTAGGCCATACCACTAAATTTTGTGATTTTCTACATGTGTGAGAAAATGACTAAGTTTGCGATAAGGGAAAGTTTCAAATATAGGGAAAGAAGAGGAATATGAAGAAAGGTTCTATATATATTATATTATATTATATAATATAGTATATATATATATATATATATATATAATATATATTATAGGAGAGAGAGAGAGAGAGAAAGAGAGAGAGAGAGAGAGAGAGAGAGAGATCTAGGGGTAGTCAGAGTGTTAAAAGTTAGGGGAAGGTGAAATGTTAAGGGTAAGACAAAGTGACAAAAGGAATACAAACCAAAATAGTTGCAAACAAAAGAGGGATATGTAGTGACTTTCCTTGTTCCACACACGATCGTAATTAGCACAATCTCCAAAGACATATTTCAATAGAATAAGTCTCCTTGAGCTATTCTATAAACTTAAAACAAAAAATTTGGTGTAAAATTAGATGGGACATGACACATATATATTTTCTATTGCACGTGTGAGGGTATCAACACAATAAATGTACTCTCGCCCAAAAAACAGGAAGACCAGTAAGATGGTATGGTCAACACATGTAGTCATATTATCTCAAGATAGATTGTGATATTGGGATTTAAGTTGTGAAAATGCATTTTTATCAAAAAACTAACTTGAAAACTTTTGATACAAAAAGATGAACTGGATACAATTAAAAGGAAGGAATGAATTTTCATAGATTGATAAGTCAATATGTGATGTTAAAATGCATGAAATCTATGGTAGGATGATCTTTATAATTTGGAAAAGGAAATTAGACTTAGAGAAAAAATTGAGAATTCGCACTTTAAACTAGAATTAGGAGACTCCAAATTTTGGAAAATGTTGAAAACTTGGAGTTCTTGTAGTAGATACAAGATCATATTTTCATTGGCGCATTTTATTTCCTATAATATTGTAATCCTAGGCTTTTACACATGAACATGAAATTTAAGGAGAAATTTCTTTATTTTACTATTACTGACCCTTATGCTCTTAGAGAAGAGCTTCATTTAGAAAGTGAGGGGCATGGAGAGAATGTCTCTGTGATAAATTGAATCTTACCTAATCTATTCAAGAATATACCTGCTTGTTGAATGAACTCATGTGTTTTCTTTCCACCTCTTTTTCTTTCCTTAGATATTTCGTTCGGGTTGTATTTAGAGCTAGAAAGGTGTAATTTTATAAGCCTTTCAAGTGGAACTAGGATTTTCTAAGGGTGAGCATGTTATTTTGTGAAAGGACAATGGTTTATCTAAGCTGGATCATTTTTTGTTCTGGAAAAACCCTTGGATCTTCGTTGTTGAGTTCCTCCAACATTCCCAAAAATATTTGGTGACCTGCATCATGTTTTTCATCTTCCTCAAGTTTTTTCGATCATTGGGTATCATTGGCAGCTTCTATATTTGTATGCTTGGTATTAATTTCTTGATCTCTATGTTTTCCCACTTTGGGAGGTTGTTGGTGTTATCATCATAGTCCTTTGAGATTTTTATTTTCTTTACTAATGGATTTAGATTAGTGGCACCATGACTGTTGACATTCTCATGGGTTATTTCACCATTCTCCATAGACACTTCCATGTTGGTAAGCACTCATATTTATTGTTGGACTAATGGTGGTCCTAAGTTTTGATTAGAGGATTCCTCTTGTATTTTTTGCATCCATTCTAGGGGAATAATCCATCTACATATACCACTATAGTAGGGGCTGGGGGAAATGGGGGTTGAAAAGGGGATAGTCCCAAAAAAATATTACCATGTTCATCATAGTATAGATAATGAATGGGCAGTGTGATGACCTCATCATCAAGGAGATCTCGATGGATTCTACAAGATGATAAGAGACATTCATATACGCACATAATGAGGAATAGGTAGTATATATTATTATCTTCATAATCTCATATATTATGATATAGGATACAAGGGTGTTACCAATGCTAGATATTATGTCCTCTTGCCAATATTCAACAGGAAGGGCATACAAGCGGAGCTAGATAGTAGCAGGAATGAAATTCTCATCTTCTATATTGTATCACATGGTCTAGAATCAAATGAAAATCATGGAGCTATTGAATAAATATGGCCCTCCTTCAAAAAAACGTTTGTGATCTTCTAAGTTACAAAAATCCATTGTAAAAAATCCATGGGTGCCAAATTATAGCTCAATGTGGCATTTAGGTTTCCATTTGTTTTTTATCTAGAGGCTTGGGTCCTTATCCATGGGTTGAACACCTAAGAACTTGAAAATGAGAGGAAAGTCCTACATGTGTCCAATGTAGCTTAGGAGAAAGTATAGTTTGACCTCGTAACAAAGAATTTAACCACTTTTGGGTAGCATCTATTATGGTTCTTGTTTTACTAGGATGCTCCAAGAGTGGTAGGATTTCATAGGTCGCCTAACGAAACTGCACCTAGAATGCTAGAAAATGAGTTGGATGAATTCTCTCAGTGACCGACGTCATAAGCTTCACATACAATGTAATTATCGTAGGAGGGGTTTGAAAACCCCCCTTTAGAGGAAGATGTGATTGTGCGTCATATTAGATGGTGAAGAGAATATTCAATGATCTAGTGAGGAGATTGACCATTACAGAAGCACCACCAGAACCATTTAATTTCATTATATATCCCAAGCTTTAAGGAAACCACTCTACTAAGACTCAAATTTTCATTATAAGTTCATACTAAAACTTTTTTTTTTCTCGGTAAAGACTATTCTATTAAAATAAAAAGGAAAAATATTTACAAAGAGGTTTAAACCTCTAAGGGGGTAGTAACCTGCCCTCTGTCAAAGAAACTATAGCAGGTATCCTTCTGCCTAAAATTTCCAAAAACATTGTTCTGTCTGATGATCCTTACAAAAATGTTGGTCTGACTAATGACCATTACAAAATGTTGTTCTGGCATATCCATTTAAAACTAGAAAAAACCTGGGGACATAAAACAAACAAAAAGCTTATCTTCCTGAAGTGCAATTGAAGACATGGCGAGATTAGTCCTGCGGAGGATGGACGGACTCCTTTGCGCTTGTTTGGTTTACCCAGGTCACCTCTACATTTTCCTCTATCTCCATCGAGCTTCGACCTAGCGGTAGAACAAGATGGAGAATGTTTCCCGTGAAACTCGTCGACTCACATTCTATTATGGGCTCCTGAGCAGACTGGGGCTGGCCTTCTGTGCTCATCTTTTCAGAGTTGTTGAGAACAGCCCCCGATGGGCTACCATGACTATCACTGGGCGCGAGGGAGTGCGACTGATCCGTGGAGGGATTATCTGAACTGACCTGCTCCTCTTCCTCCTCGAAAAGCGCTGTCACTATGGCTGAAAAGCAGCTTGTTAAGCCGACTTCTGAACTGAAAGCGCGCGGAATGGAATGAACTGTTCAGAGACGGGCCAGAACTAGCAGAGGGTGGGGGGCAGAACGGAGGCCAAAGACGGGCCAGAATTGGCTGAGGCCGGAGAGGGGGGCGGAAAAGAGGCCAAAGGATCGACACTTTGCAGGACAGACCCTCCTCTACTTTGAGAACCACCCCTGGAGCCTGAATGTCTACCGCGTCTGGGGGTACCTCGTTGGCGAGGCATTGTCAAGAGAATTTGCTGGCTTGGCAAACTGAGATGCTGAGGGTCGATTAGGGGAGGCCAATTACAGGCTATTTTCCCTTGGTTCCAGGACCAGGCAATCCTCAAACAAAACAGGAAATTGACTGGATATCCAACCCACCAAACCCAATCATTTCCAGAAGGGACCGACGGAGCTAACCGGTTCCGGACCGAAGAATCGAAACTAGGACACCATACATTGACGGATGAAGCCACAATCACAGACCAGACATGGACATAGAGACCCAAAGTTATAGACCCAATTTCCTCTGGCGCAAACAAAACTGAATCAACATACCTGACCCGGGGGGCTGCCATATTCCTGTTGCCGCTCTGGAGCGCCAAGGAATGAACAACCTACAACCAAACTCAGTACCTAATCTGCCTTGATCTATTACATTTATGCTTGAACTAATAGCCATCATCCAACAATTAATTCGCTGCAGACCACCTTTACTCAGAGCGTTTAATGCATGAGTTTCCTCCCTCGCGAACCTTATTAATACGCTGGTCTGGATGCCAGCTGCCTCCCTTTCGTGACTCAACATGCATACAAGTGTAAGTCACCTGCATCCGGGTAGTTCATACTAAAACTTTTGTTATACAATAATTTATTAAATTAATTCCCCGCTAAAACTTTGGTTCATAAAAGTTTAGTAGCGAGAGAGTATAGTGGAGAAAATTAACGCTTTTTTTAAAAACATTATGGTAAATATTCCAAGCGTAATTACCATTCAACTTTGGCCAAAGTAACAAAACTAAGGAAAAAGTGAATGCATTTGTTTCCATTATTTACTTTGAGAAACAAATGATGAACATGGAAGCAAAATAGACCACTCGACCTCATGGTTCTCCACTACCTATGTATTCTTTTTGCTATCAATTGTGGCCATCATGTGATTTGTCATAACTCATTGAGCTACTACTAAAAATAAACTTCTCAACCCTTATGTCTAATAGTGGGTCCACTTTATGTATTTACCATGCATACATTCTCTCACTACTTCATGTGATAGGTGTGAGGTAGATGATTAGGATGTGGCTAGAATTTTTTTTCAACTATCGAAATAGTTAATATTATTTCTTTGACTTACATGCCCTAAGGGCTATGAAACAACTACCACCCAAGCCCCCACTTTCAATTTTCATTTTTTCACTTTCAAACTTTGCAACCATCCGTGAAGGTTAGCATTGAAACCCCCATTATCACTCAATGGTGTAAATTGAAGCTCAAATTATAAACTTTTAATTCCTCTTAATCTTAGTCAATAATCCCTAGTAGAATGGTAAGAAAAGGTTATGAATTACAACTTTCTTTTCCAAAAATTATTTATTTAGATAGTCCATAGAGTTTTTGGATGATCAAATTTTGGTTCCTATATTTGTTATTAGGTATTCCCTGGAACCCTTCCATATATTTGTCGGATACTTAGGTCTACAATCAGGAACTAGTTTACATAATTAGTAAGTTATTCTTTCTTTTAAAGAATTAATTATAGGTTGTTTTAGTTTAATGTTTAGTTCCCTTCTATTATACCCTAGGTTAACAATTCTTTTTTTTTTTTCCGAAGGCTTTATCTTGGAATGAGTTTGATGGTGGAATTCGCTTATCAGGTCCAATATATTAAACAATTGTGGATGTGAACTTCCTAACATAGGTAAGAAAATTTAACTTCTCTCCTTTCTTTGTGAATCCTTTGTATACTGAGATAAGGGATTTAATTCATTATTTTTTAAACCATAACACATATCTTTATTAATACATAACTCTTTGACCATTGTTTGGAATAATTCCTATAACTTTCTTTTCATTCCCTCACTTAAAATTCGATGTTTGTGTATTTGGTTATTTATCTTATCACTCTATTTCCAAAACCCTATGGTTTCATTTCCAAAATAAATACACGTAGGTAACATAATACTAAAAGAGGATTTTATGGTTTCTTCCTCCAGATTAAGAATTTATGTGTTCATTATCCAATGCCAGAAATTATTTGATAAAAATATTTTGTAACTCTATCATGTATGCATTGATGGTGTTTAATAGACAATTTTTTCTTTCATGTGTATCCTCTTTAACAAGACTTTGGGATTTACATTTGTATTATTCTACATTTTGTGATTATTTTAACTATTTAATTTACCTATAAGGGTTTTAATTTACCTTTTGTAGGTTGCAATTCCAACCCTACTCCAACAGTTGGGAAATAAAAATGTTCTTGACAACAAAGAGTCATAGTAATTTCCTTCCTACAAGTCCAAGTATGGTTCACATCTAATTTCTTCTTAGTTTTACATGGTTTTGCGATAGCGCGACGTCAAATCCAGTGTTTTCCAACTTGAGCTAATCCTATAAGTTATTTATCCCTTTATGTAATTATTTATCTCTAAGTCTATTCCAACTCTGTCTATTATACTTATATTTTATTTTAATATATATCTCATATCCTATATAGTTTTTCCCATCACAGGTTATTTAGACAAGAATTAAATTGCAATTTGCTACAATGGTTTGGTCACTGAGTAAACAAACAATGGCTTATGAAAAAACATGTTTATAATGTAATAAATAACATTCCAAGGTCACCTACTCATGTGCCTATTTTACTCTACTTCATGACATAATCAAATGCTCATGCTTGTCATTCTTGTACTCCTTTTTTACTATTCTATCCCATTATCATTTCTTAGATTATATTAAATCTCTTTCTTATTTATTTTTTCAGCTTATTTGTATGTTATTTTACTATTGAGAAACCAAGTGAAATAGAGATCAATTCTTGATTCCTGTTCTTGATAATTACTTGTGTATGTCAGCTTGCCCTGTTATTACTAGTTATGTCTTCTTCATCAAGAAATTATACAAATGTAAAAAATATAAATATCACAAAGAGACAAGAGACACCAAAGGTTAAGCTACTAGCTAGGGAGAAACCCCATAAGGGGCGAAACCCACCCGTCATTCTCTTATAGAATTAGATCAAGATGATATATCTAAGACCAGGACCAAGATCAAGTCTTATAAATATTCCAAGTCGAAACCATCCTCTAAGTTCCCTCCAATAGTCAATTCCAGGATTGGTGAATTTTCTTTGAATCTAGTCAAAACAAAGGTTTTCACTCCTATAATAGATATAAAAATTCACTCATGAAATACCTAGGTAAATGACTCAAAAATTTCACATGTGTGGGTTGGTTTAGGGCAGAAAACTTTGATTTCTCTCTCCTTTTTCCTTGTCTTCTTTCCTTCTTGTCTTGGTGCAAAAACAGATAGATGATGTGTTGACGAATTGTGCCTCTAAGTGACCAGACTTTACTCTTATATACAACCGTATAGGATTGTCAAATATGTGCCACTAGGACGACTTGTCGAATGAGGGATAACTTGAATACCTTATGGGATTATGACATAAAAATAAAAACTGAATTATATTTCTTTCAAATGTCCAAATGGGACATGACTCAAATACATTTTTTTTTATTCTTTTCTCTCTAATCATGAAGAACATACTTTAACAAAATAAATATAATGAAGTCACTAATGAAAATATTTATCTTATGAACCCCAATTCTAGTTGCAATTTCAACACTCCCTCTTATCTAGGGAGGCATTCATAATGAATCAATAGGATATTCTCAAGTTAAAATATTCATATAATAAAGAATCAAAATTGATAAGAAAAAACAATGATAACGTCATCATGACCAACATTGTCAAACTAGCAAGTGCTTGAAAAGTACACGATATCTCTCTATTAGGTTGGAT
Source organism: Pinus taeda (assembly GCA_000404065.3). Classification (NCBI taxonomy): domain Eukaryota; kingdom Viridiplantae; phylum Streptophyta; class Pinopsida; order Pinales; family Pinaceae; genus Pinus; species Pinus taeda. The sequence goes on from APFE030958768.1 coordinate 10,041, forward strand.
CACAATTCTTCGAGGCATTCAATTGGACACGACCACCTCTCAACGAACATGCCCCAGGTAGGTGTTCATAAGAGATTTCCTCACAAGACCATTTCCTAATCCAAGGAAAATTGTGTCCTCTAGACCATTCTTTACCAAGTCCATATATCCAACATAGGATGTGAATCCTAATCAACCACAAAACATGACTCAAGAATTTTCATCCAAAATGTTGATCTGATCCACCATTCTCGCTGTCAATGTTCATGTATAAGAATTACAACAGTTATTCTTGACCATAGCACATGACACATGGAGAATATGGTGTTCATTCTCACTCCCTCCAACTCTGGGAGGAGATATCTTCAATCCCAAGATTTTGCCAAAAGTACTCAAGGTTTCCATTAGGAATAGGATATATGAGTACATCAATTTCCTTCTCGTTAGTTAAGATACAATGTCGCTTCATGACTCCATCTTGCACCATGATTCAAATGTAGTGGCATTTGATCTTAGTGTGTTTTAACCTCACATGAAGGACTGAGAACTAGAGTCAAACTACTTCAAGACAAACTTCATTGGCCACCATATATTAATCTTCACTAATACTTAGCATAATTGAAGCTTATTTTCTACTCATCCAAGAAACCATAATAGAACCTAAACAAAAAAAATCACCAGTGGTACTTTTCCTATCTTCAACACTACCTATACAATCCAAATAAGTATAACTTAATAATAAAATCTCATTTCTTACAAAAGATATCAAACAATAATGTGTGGTTCCATGAATATATCTCAAAATGTGTTGTGTTTCTACACAATGATGATGTCTAGTATGCACCTCAAGTTAAATTATGGCATTTAGTTCATAGCATATATATCATCGTGTGTTTACTATGTATATTAGAGAAAAAATCAACTATCAATATCATGATACATCAACAAGGTTTGAGTCTGAAATTTTCAACTCTTTCAAATTTGTGATCATTGGTGTTGCTATAGGTTTACAATCCATCATTCCAAATTTTTGTAGGATCTTGTTCACATATTTTCTTTAAGCAAGAATGATCTCATGTAGTTTCTACCAAAATTAAATTCCCAAGTAATATTGCATTAGTATAAGTTCTTTAATGTCAAACTAAGCTATTAGACCATTCTTATATTCAAGAATAAGATGATCCATACTTTTTATTAATAACTCATCCACATATAGAAAAATGATTACTAGTTCATTCTTTACTATTTTGATGTAGATTTGGATATGCAACACGTCTAATAAAGCCATGCCTTATTAGATAAGTACCTATACAAGAACTCCCAACTCTAGGTGGTTGTTTTAAGCCATATATATCGTTTTTTGATCTATAATCATGAGATTCCTTTCAATGCACTTCAAATCCTTTAGGTTTTTTAATGTAAACTTGTTCATCAATTGTGCCATTAAGAAAAGTTGTCTTCATGTCCATTTGGTGTATATTTGATCACATTAAAGTTGTAATGGAGATAAGGCTTCTAATAGTTATGTATTTTGTTGTAGGATAAAGTTTTTCATCATAATCAAGTCCCTCTTATTGAGAGAATCCTCTAGCCACAAATCTAACTTTATATTTTTCAATGCTTCCATTAGTTGCAAGCTTAATTTTATAATCCACTTGGAAGTCATAACAGTTTTATCCTTCAGTCTACTAATGATTTCCCAAACATCATTCTTCACTGTTTATTGGTATTCTTCCATCATTGCAATATTCCATACTTGTTTTTTACACCTTTATCCTAGGTAGAGGTTTATGATTCAATGCGTTTTGTCATATAAGCTACACAAGTAGAGTATATTTTGGGTATTTTTTGTTCTTTGAATGCTCCTTTTGGAGTTACATATCCTTCAACTTCTTGTAAATTTGTTCTTAGCCAAGATGGCCACTTTAGAGTTTCTAGAATGTAGATAGGTTATACTGGTTCGCTTGGTTCTTCTAGTTCTTCATGATGGTTGGTTGTAGGTCTTAAGAGTTGATGTCTTTTGGAGTATATTCATTGGGAAAGTCTAGTCCTTTTTCTCTGTCAACAACAATAGGGATAAATTTTTAGTTCTTCAATCTAACACATTCATCAAATATGACATATATACTTACTTCAATATGACGTTGTTCTTTGATGTAGATTGTATATGCTTTAGATGAGTTACTATAAGCAGCGAAGATTCCTTTGATACCTACAAGATCCAACTTCCTTCTTTCCTTCCTGGGAATTTGAATGTAGATTGGACATCCATAGATTCGAAGATGATCAACATTAGGCTTATTTCTAGTAAAATATTCTTCTAGAGTTATATCACCAATAATTATTTTAGGGATTTTACATTGAATTTATAATTCATTCATAGTGGCTTCTCCCCATGAGAATTTGTTAATATCTTGATAATGTAACATAACTCTTACACATTCTTTGATAAATCGATCCTTCCTTTCAGCTACATAATTCTATTGGGGATTATATGGAACTATCAGCTACCTATTAATCCCATCTTATTTACAAAAGGCCACAAGTTATCAAATATTAATGTCTTGATATTTATTTCTATCAAAACCTCAACTCGTTCTTTGAACCCTTGGATTTTTTCAAATACTTCATGTTTAGACTGCAAGAAATATATTTTGTCTTTCTAGAATAATCATCAATAAATGTTACATAGTATTGATGACCACCAAGTGATTTTTCAGACATCGAACCACAAACATCAAAATTAATTATGTCAAATATATCTTTGGATCCTCAGTCACTATTATAAAATAGCTTCCTCACATTTTTTTCTAAGGGAAAACCCTTTACAAACTCCTTCATATTCTTCTTTCAATTAGGGCATACCTATAACAATTTGGCTGAAAGATGGAAATATTTTGTAATGGACATGGCCATATATTCTATGCCACAATTCGCATGGATTGATTCCAATGTGTGCTAAATCTTAATGAGGAGGATTTAGATGACTATACAACCTCTCCTCATGAATCTCAATTAACTTAGCATTATCTATACTAGATCTCATATCCCAAACAAACTCTTTTACATCAATAAATGTTTTCCTGGACCCTTTATCTTCCATAATAAATATAAAGTAAATTATTTTAAAATCTAAAACATAGAGTATTATGTTGAGATGAATGTTCCTGCTATGTTCCAGCTCATTGGAAGTAGATCTAATTCCTTTGACTAGATAGATAGTTTGTTGTTAAAGTTTAGCTTTGTGAGAAGAATTTCCTTTTGATAGAGTATTAAGATATTCAACTTGAACTATCATATTCCTTGAATATCCATTAAACCTATAACAACAGAGTATAAATTCCCATCCTTCACTCTTTTAGATAATTTAGAAACAACAATGATGATATATCCTTTTATATATTTAAGGAGAATACTTAGTTCCTTGAGAAATTCCTTAATGTACATATAAGTTAAGAGAGAGAAAGAGTTGCTACAAAGGTGTCTTCAATCACCAATACTAGAAAAATGTGATCTTCAAGCTTGCTTCCTTCACCTTATCTCTGATATCATGTTGAGAAACCAAGTGCAATAGAGATTAATTCTTGATTCTTCTTTATAGTTACTTGTGAATGGAAGGTTGTATTCTTCATCAATAAATTATACAAATCTACAAAATATAAAGATCATAAAGAGACAAGAGCCACCAAAATTTAGGCTACTAGCCAAGGAAAAACATGAAATGGGGAAAGCCCAATAATCCTTCTCTTGTATAAACATATCAAGGTGACATATCCAAGACCCAGTTTTCCATAAATATTCCAAGTTAAAACCCTCCTCCAATTCCCCTCCAACAGTCAAATTCAATGTTGGTTAACTTTCTCCAACTCTAGTATAAACAAACATTTTCGACCTTGCAATAGTGGTTGAATTTCAACCCTAAAATACCTCAGAAGTTTTGCACATTTGAGTTGGCTTAGGGAGGAAAACTTCAGTTTGTCTTTCTCCTTTTACTTATTTCTCTCTCCTTTGACTTCATCCATTTTCCATCTTGTCTTGGTGCGATAATAGATAGATAATGTGTTGATGAATTTTGTCTCCAAGAGGTTTAACTTGATACACATATATAACTTTCTAGGAGGGTTGAATAGGTGCCACTAGGCCGGCTTGAAGATGTTGTGGGCTTATGAAATAAAACTAAAAATTGATTTCTTTTTCTTTCAAATGTCCAAATTGGACATTACTAAATTAAATATTTTCTTGAATCAAGTAAATTATTTTTTACTCCTTTTACTCTAAGCATGAAGAACATACTTTAACAAAATAAATATAATAGATACATTAATGAATATCTATAGTATGAAACCTAACACTAGATACGATTTCAGAATTTACCACTATACAAGTAGTCCCTTGGAATTTAGACCTAAGACACTTGTGCCTTTGTAAGGTCCAAATCAAATTTTCCTAAGAAATTTTTTCATATAGTGACTTATGCTCATATATTACTACATGATTATGTATAACATTTTAGTTCTCAAAGATATTATTGACCAGGGTTCTAATCCTAGAGTAATGCCATGTTACTAAATAATATATATTTAGGTGATGTTACATTATATAGATATATTTTTAAATTATTAGAGTGTTTGTCCTTCTATAGACCAATACATAAATGGTGCATTTTTCCTCTCATACATACTTTTATATCAAATACATAGGAATTAATAAAATCATAATAACAACTTGACTCTCTTTTTTGATGGATTATATAAATACTATTCTAAATTTTCTATAAATACATCTTGTTCAACAATTAATTGGATATAATATTTTAATACGTATAAAATGCACAAATATCATTCTTACTACCATGCATGTATTTCAAAATGAATTTTGATTTCCTTGTATAATTATCGAAATAGAAAATAGCTATTACATATTCCTCTACCTTATTTTTGTTCAAGAATCAATGTAATTTGAGCACCTCCATAAGGAATCTTCTTAAGTTATTCATAGACACTTTACAATATTACTTGAATCCTTTCCAAATTCTTTAATATGCATGCATGTAGAACAAATTTTTTTGTTCCTATTCACATAGTAATTTCTTTCAAGACACAAGCAGTTACAAAGAATATACTAGACTTGGTGCCCCTAATTAACTATACTTTCCACATAATCCATGCAATTTATAGAAAACATATGAAATACATCTCTCACATATAATATGAAAATTACACAAAAAAAAACATATATGTATATGAGTGAGGCTTATAAATGTAATGTAGCTAGCATGCTGCTCCCTAGCAAATGAGTTGTTGTAGCTTCTACAGTCTAACACCCCTTGTGCCTTAGGCTTTCATGGTGTCGGTAATATTTTGTCTTCCACTCTCTCTTCATATTTTGTATTTTTCTCCCGTTTTTTATTCCTTGGGACCCTCTTTCTCGTAGTTCTCTACACACGTGGAAACATCTTGCCCCTATTTTGTGCTATCATTAATTCTTAGGCCTTTTCATTAATCGAGCATGCATTTCTCTCATGTATAGTCTTTACATTTAGTTTTTGTTTGTGTCTTATGGAGAACATGGAAGGAAATAGGTAACAATGTGGTTACGTGCATATGACTTGTTTGTTCATAATAGACACTACTAGAATCAACTCTCCCCTTCAATTTTTGACACTTACGTGATACACTTGTCATCTTTGAGCACTATAACCACCACATTAACTAAAAATATATCTAGTTGATCACTCACATGTTGTTTATATAACATTACCAAGCTTCAAAAAGGAAATATTGTATTTATTACTACATATTTAAGTGTACATCATTAAAATATCCAAGCATAGTCTTAGCCCTCCTAACCCTTGTCTCAACAGTTAAATAATTACAAATCACAATAAAGTTCCATAAATAATGTCATCAAACACAATCAATAGGGGTATTATATTTCACCTCCCCTTAATTTGAACATCGTTCTTAATGTTGTCTTTGCACTCATTACTTTTCGAAGAGTGAACAAAATTCTTCTCACATTTTCTCTTCCATCTCCCAGTTGGCCTCATTAGGCTCAAACTGCATCCATCGCACTTTAACATGGGATGGCTCAATTCTAGAATAAAGTTTCACTCCTATCTAAAATTTTTATGGTCTTGACTTGAAACTAAACTTTTGGTTTGACTTGTATCACATTTCAATCAATGATGTTAGTTGGATCATAATCATAATTCTCCAAAGTATATACCTAAAACATATTACGAACCTTTATATGGGATGGTAGTTCTACCTAGTACACCACTGTTCCTACTATGGATAGTATTTCAAATGGCCCACAGAATGTAGATTCCAGTTTAGCACAAGTTTCGAGACTCAAGCTACTCTTCTTTAGTCTAACTTTGATATAAGCGTGATCTCCCACATTGTAGTTCTGGTGAACCCATTTCTTATCTACATAACGTTTTTCTATATTGAGTGTTTTTTATGTTTTGTCTTACCTACTTAACCACTTCCTCCATAATTCTTAAGAGATTAGGGCCTAAAATATGTCTCTCCTTTAGATGACTCTAGGTCAATGAAGAATATCATTTCTGCTAATATAAAACTTCAAAATGACTCATCTTTAAAGATTCTTGATAATTTTTATTATATGAAAACTGAACTAAATGTAAGTAATCTTCTCATTTACTGGGTTGGGCCATTGCATACATTTGAATCACGTACTGAAGGTTCTAATTAATTCTTTTAATATTTCCATTGGTGTAAGGATGGAGGGAAGTACTAGAATTTAGTTGAGTGCATAACCTTCTAAAAATAATGTTCCAAAAATTTGATGTGAAATTTTCATCTCTATCATAAATTACTATTTTTGGTATTCCCTCGGCTATAGATGTTTCCTTCATGAATATTTCTACTAGGCGAACAACCTTAAATGTTGGTTGGAAATGTATGAAATGGATTTATTTAACTATATTATCAACCACAACCATGATAGAATCACGTTTCCTTGTGATTCTTGGTATCCCTAATATACAATCTAAGAAAAAAATATCCCATTTCCACTAAGGGATAGGTAATGGATTTGGTAGTTCAACAAGATGTTGATTTACTAGTTTAACCTTTTGACGCTCATGACATTTACCTAATTACTTTTCTACATATTCCTTCATCCATGGCTAGTAAAATTCCTTTCTAAGTGATTTTATAAGCCTTCGGTAGGTTGGATGAGTAGAAAATGGCTTCTTATGATTTTCATCTAGAATCATTTTCTTGTCTATGCAAATTTCGAATATAAAGTTCTTTTTTAAAGGTTATCAAACCATCATTATTTACAGCATAATTTGGTTTTATTTTGGAGAATTTTCATTCACAAAGTTTTCTTGTATTTGTATGTATTCTTGATCTTCTAAGGTTGTTGTCATAACCTATTCAATGAAATTTGTTTTGATACTAAATGCAGAAAATCTAACAATCTATTTCAAAATTTGGCTAAGTGCATGTTCTAATTCTTTTCCATCCCTTTGATATGTTTTATTCAAAATCGAATTCAGTAGGAAATCCATCCAAATTTCTTTCCTTGTATTTAAATCTGGTTGGCTAAACGAATGTTTCCTGCAACTAACTCTAATTCATAGGCATTATATCTCTTTTTATGCTCCTTTATCTTTCTAGATTCATAAACAATAAAATGATTATCTTTCATTAGAGCTCCTCCTAACCATTCCAAATGACATTCTATGCACAATCTATACTGTTTATTAGTTTCAACAATTTTAAATGTGGGGGCTATAATGAACAAATAGTGTATCCATTCAAAACTCTCTTGAACTTTTGGGATCCATTTAAATTTACCTCCCTTCATCTGTAGCAATGTTATATGATAAGGGAACTAAGAAAATCCATATATGAACATGTGATAATATTCTATAATTCCCATAAATGATCGAATATTATCCATGTCCTTAGGAATAGGGCCATTACGGATTGCTTTGATCTTTGTAGGGTTTATCACAAATCCTTCTTTAGATATTACATGACCCAAATACTAAGTTTGATCTAGATAAAACTCACATTCACTAAAATTTACATACATCTTATGCTCTTTGAGGGTTTACAACACTACTCTTAAGTGGTGTTCATGTTCCTCTTGGGTTTTTTTGAAAATCAAAATATCACCAATAAAGATTTGTACACAGTTATCTAATTCCTAGTTGAAAACTTATTCCCTAAATACATAAGTTTGGCTACGGCAGTGGTAAGTCTGAAAGGAAGGACAACAAACTCATAATGACCATATCTATTCTTGAATAAGCCTTATGAATATGCTCATCCTTAACTTTGGTTTGGTGGTAACCAAATCTCAAGTCTACCTTAAATAACATTGTCTCCGCTCTTACCTAATCAAAAAAATCATCAATTCTAGGTAAAGGGTATTTATTTTTAATTTCCAGTATGTTTATTTGCCTATAATTGACACATAGCCTAAAACTACCATCTTTTCTCTCAAAAATAGTACCAGTGTTCCCTAATGTTAGATACTTTATCAAACATACTTCTTGTCCAACAAATCCTAAAGTTATATCCTTGATTTAGTCAACACTAGAACACTCATATTATAGGTTTCTCTTAAAATCGATGTTGCTCCACATATAAATTCAATGGTAAAATAAATGTCTCTCTTTGGTGGAAACCTAGAAATTTCGTCCAAAAAAAATATCCTTGAATTCCCACACCTCCTCAATGTCATTCAAAGTAGTTCTCTATTCTCTTTTGTTAAATATTGCACCTATATCGGAAACAATTTATACTCATTCCTTGTGCATATCATTAACTACAAGGTTGATATCTATCATATTATTTTCAATTTGGGTATGTCTGAGATTATCTCTTCTACTACCTCATCATTAGTACATGTAACTATTTAGGGAATTTTGTAATTTTAATATGACTTTCTAGCCAATTCGTGCCCACTAACACGTCATATCACCCTAAAAGTAGGATGTTTAAGTTCATTTTTGAATTTATACCATTTAAATTGACAAACCAATTTCTAATCAGAATAGTAATTTTCCTTTTAATACTAGTAACTAATTGTACTAGCCAATATTTTTTATTCTTTAAAATTTTTAAACTATATTTCTCCACTATTATTGGACGATCTAACTCAAACTAGGTCCTTGAACTATTATAATTGACATAGATCGATATACACTCCTACCCTCTATTTCAATCATGCTATACTGATGTTCAACTTGTCAATCATCTAATGCTACATTAATTTTGGGGATACTCCTAGCCACATCATTTACAGTAGAATCTTCTTGCACATCGTGTAGTTCTTTATTAGATTTAACATTGTATAGACATGACTGAAACAAATGGGCGCTCCTAAATCCATAACACTTCAAGGGTTCTCTTTCATTTTCATTCGCTCTTTTTCTCTTTAGATAAATCTATTTTGATCTTGTTTGATATTGAATTTTCTATGAGTTCTTGTTTTGATTAATGTTTCCATTTTGATCATTTTTGGAATAATTATTATAAGAAGGATATTTTAACCCTTTATTGTCTTGTATGAACCAATCCTTTCTCTTATTTTTCTATGGTTTTAAGTTAAATCATTTGTTTGTTTAGGCTACTACTAACACATTCTGGCCTTCCTCATGGTTTCATCCATAATTTTAGTATTATCATACTCTATTTTATATTCAAATGAAAGGGATAAACAACCAATGAATTTTAGGATTTTGGCTTTCTCCCTGTGAATGTATGGTACACATGGTAGGAGATGGGCAAATTTATTCACTAATTTATCCATGCTTATCTGACTAAACCTTAAGTCATGAAACTCTTTATCTTTGTCATAATAATACCATTCTATCAAGTATGTCCCTTTAAAATGCTTCTGAAAAACCTCCCAAATCATATCCTTATCTTCAATATTGTGCACAATCTTAATCTCATCCCACAAGGGGACAAGTTACCTTGCAACTAGTAAGTGACCAACCTAGCATTCATATTATTGGGATATTCACACAATTGGAATTTTTTATTAATGTTTAATAACCAAGGTTTAATTTCCTGCTCATATTCACCATAAAATATTAGATTATTCATTTTCCTAAAGTCTCCCTGCAACTCTATTTTTCATTTTTTCATTTGGTTTGTTCCTAGTGGTGGATATTTAGATTAACTATGTTTAGATTCATCCTCCTTTAATTCCTTCTCATGCTCAAGCTTGAAAGTCTCACTCTAAGTTATCTTATTCCGATCTTTCCTCTTATGATACTCCTCTTTCTGCCCAATGTATGAATCTTGTTCTAATGTTTTTTTGTTTTATTTCTTGATTAGATTTCTTATCAATTTTTCGTATTCTACATTGGAGTTCAGTTGTTTTTCATTATCTTCTATAATACTTTCTAGTTATGCTTCCAAAGCTTTCATAGTTTCTAACAACTCCACTGAATGTGAAGATGCTTCACCACCTAGTTGTAACTAAATTTCCTCTTCGCCAAAAGGCCTTAAGGTTGGTTCTACCATATTTAATAATTATTTAACTTCTTAATATATAATATAAAACATTTAACTTGTTAAATTTAGTTTGCTATATTACCCATAAATCAACATGTTTTAAACATACAGCTCTTACACCATATCTAATGTAGCTCGCATTTAACTCTTCCAATAAAATTTTAAAACTATTTTGAACATCCATTATGCAATAATAATGAAATATCAATCTCTCAAAAGGTCGAGCTAACCCCTTATGTTCATTTCATTCGTAACTATACTATCCTTTATTCAATTAAGTCCCTACTAAAACTTTGGTTTATTAAAGTTTGGAGGGGAGAGAGAGTATAAAGGAGCCAATTAACGCAATTCATTACAAAAAGTTTACATACTCCAAGAGTAATTATCATTCAACTACGGCCATTGTAGCAATATTGATGCACACATTGGTGCATTGCTTTATAATTTATTTATTTTAAGATTTTATCACTCAGCATTATGGTTCTCCACTACCTATGTGTTCTATGTCCTATCAGTTGCACTCGTCATGTGATTTGGGATAACTCATTAAACTACTACTCGAAATAAATTCCCTAATACTTATTTCTAATCATAGGTCCATGACACATGTCCACCATGCTTACATCCTCTGACTACTCCATGTGATAAGTGTGACGTGGATGGTGAAGATGTGGTTGGGGATTTTTTCTAAGCATAGGAACTGTTTAGATTATTTCTCATATTCCCGTGCCTTAAGTGCTATCAAATGACTACCGTCCCAATCCCTAGTTTTATGTTTCATTGTTTCACTCTCAAACTCTACGACGAAGCATGAGGGTTAGCTTAGAAACCCACATTCTTACACAAAAATTTAAACTCCTACTCAAATTGGAAACTCTTAATTCTTCTTAGTATCCATCGATAGTCAATGCCATAATTGTAAGACAAAGGTTATGAATTACAATTTTTTTTGTAGCAAGCTATTTATTTAGTTAGTCCTCCGACTTTTTCGATGATTAATTGTTGGTGCTTATATTTGGTATCAAGCATTTTTTGGGATCCTTTCATAGTTTTATTAGCTATTCAAATCTACAATGAGTCACTACTTTACACATTTCTAAGTTTTTATTCCTCGTCAAGAACTTATTCTTGGTTGTGTTAGTTTAATAGTGAGTTCCTCTTTATTAAAGCCAAAGCTAGCAATTTCTCGGTTTTTCCTAAGGTTTCTACTTAACGCAAGTTCCATGTTGGAATTGACTTACTTAGTTTAAAGTATGAGACAATCTTGGATGCAAACGTCCTCAAATATGTAAGAAAATTTAACTTATATTCTTGCTTTGTGAACCCTCTATATATCGAGATTAGGGATTTAATTCATTATATGCTATGAGATTGGATGCCTCTGTGATTCATGATATAATGATTAAGATCTTTGGAAAGTCACATTAAGAATTATTGGTCGACTCGTTTTGAACCTCAATCTAGGTTCATCATCTTAGCACGTTGAGGAGCAAGATCAACAGATTCGTCAAAATAGATCTCAGAATTGCAACGATTCTGTATCCAACATTCAGAAGAATAATTAATAAAAAAGAGTGTTAAAGGATAAAAGATGATTTGGTCAATAGCTATATTTGAAAATTAATTAATTAATTGTTTCTTATTTTTTAATAAAAAAAACAATAATATATATAATAATATATTAATACTAATAATACTATCATTATATGTTTTTGAAACCCTAATACATATTTTTATTTGAGGATGTAACTCTCTAACCATTATTTGGAAAAATTCATACATTTTTCTTTTTCTTCCCTCCCTTAGGATTTCATCTATGTTTCTTTGGTTATTTACTCCTAATGTTTTGTTTTCTCATCTATGTTTCTTGGATTATTTATTCGTATTGCTCTGTTTTTAAAAACCTATAGTTCCATTTTGCAAAGAACTATGCCCAGGTATTATAACACTGAAGTAGGGTTTTATGACTTCATCCTCTAGCCTAAGAAGTCGTTATCCATAGACAAAAGTTTTCCAAAGACTACTAATATTTTATAACTTTGTCATGTAGGCTTTGATGGCCTCTAAAGGAATACTTTTTGTTTCCTAGGTAACCAATTGAACAAGACTTCGAATTTTATATTAGTATTATTCCATGTTCCCCAAATCCTTTCAGTTTTTTATTTATGAATAATGATGTTGTTGACCTCTTGTAGGTACAACTCTAACCCTACTCTAACTATTGGACAATATCAAAAAATTTCACACCTAAGAGAAATTAATTTATTTCATACAACTCTAGTGTGGTCCATCTCTAATTTATTCTCACTTTAACATGGTTTTCAGTAGCACAATTATATAACCAATGAATTCCACCTTTGGATCAACCACGAAGTTATTTACTTGTATTTTTGTTTTGGAAACTCTAATATGAGTGTTCCTACTATATATAAATTAGAAACTCACAACATTTTCTCCTTTCATGTAACCAATGAAATCTTTCAGTATGTTTCCATTAGCTTTACTAGGAACATATTCTACTTAAATATATAGATTGTACGTTGTATAATTTTGTGTGTTAGAATTTATTTAGATAGGAGGTAAATTTTAGTTTGTTACAATTGTTTGGTCACTCAGCAAGAAAACTATGGTTTGCAAAAAAATATGTCTATAATATAATATATATCATTGCAAGGTCACCTACTCATGTGCCATTATTTTACTCTTCTTTATGGAAAAATCTAATGTGCGCGTTTGTCTTTCATGTACTCCCTTTTTACCATTGTAATTTGTTATCTTTTCTTAGATTATAATTACTTATTTTTTAGGCTATTTTCATGTTGTTTTTCCATTATACTAATAGTCCCTGGGTATTTAGACTAGAGACCCTTGTGCCTTTAAAAGGTTCTAAAACATATATGCCTAAGAAAATTATGCATATAGTGACTTATGCTCATGTATGATTATCTGATTTGTTGCTACTTTTTTGTTGCTACTTTTGAGTTCTCGAAAGTACTCTTGACTAGGGTTTTAAGCCGAGAGTACTACCAAGCTATTAAATAATATATCTTCATGTGATATTACAATGTATAAGTATATTTTGTAAATTATAAAAGTAGTTATCCTTCTACAAACAAGTACATAGATAATTCATTTTCCCTCTCATATGTATTTTTAAAACACAATACATAAAAATTAAAAATATTTTAATAATATCTCTCTTGTGCCATACATTATATACATGTTATTCTAAATTTTGTATAAATACATCTAATTTAACAATTGATTGCACATAATATTTCATAAATATAAAATGCATAAATATTATACTTTCTACCACCCATGTTTTTCAAAATAAATTATAATGTGACTTTGTAGTTATCCAAAGAAAAAACTATTATATAATCATCTACTTTGGTTTTATTTAAGCATCAACATCATTTGTCACATATAAAAGAAATATTATTAAACTATTCATACACTTAAGAATATTAATTTGAATACTTTATGAATGTTTGTGCATATACAACATAATTTTGTGTTCCTACTCACTTACTCTTTCTTTCCCAACGCAAACAATTATATATTTCACTAGTCTTTCTTTCCCCACGCAAACAATTATATATTTCACAACATAAACAATTACACAAACAATTATATCTTTCACAACGCAAACAATTATATGTAACATATTGGATTTAGTGCCCCTAATTAAGTATGCATTCCACATAATACATGCAATTTATTGGAAACATATGAAACATATTTCTCACATATAATATGAAATTATAGAAAAAACATATTTTTGCTATCTAGCCTGCTCTTTCTAGTCAAATGACTTGTTGCAGCTTCCACAGTCCAGCTCCCCGCCCCGTGCCTCGGGTTGTTATGGTGTGAGGAACCATTTCCCTCATTTGATCTCTCTCCATATGTTGTATTGTTCCCCTGGTTTTTTCCTTTCCTGAGACGCTTTTTCTCCCAGCTCTCTACACACGTAGTAGTGTCCTACTCCTTATGTGTCCTCATGTGTGTTATTATTAATGCTTAGGGTTTTTCATAAACTCACCATGCATTTATTTCTATCCTGCAGTCTTTATTTTTACTTTTCATTGGTTTTTATTATGGAGAACACGGAAGGAAAGAGGTACCATGTAGTTACCGATAGGTGTCCTGTTTTTCATGAAAACCATTACTAGATTCAAGTGTCACTTTCAATTTATGACACTTGTTTAATACATTTTTTTCCTATGTCTTTAGCTACCACAATTATTAATAACATCACATGACTAGAGCATTGTTTATATCACCATAGTCATTAACTGACCATGCATTTCTCTCATGCATTGTCACTATTTTTACTTTGTTTTGTCACAATTTTTACTTTGTTTTTTTTTTGTTTATTATAGCTACTCATACGTGTCTTGTTTGTTTATGTTTGTTCATGATAACCAATATTAGAATCAACTGTCATATTTAATTTATGAAATTTCTTTAATATGTTTTTCTATATTTAAGTTTGTAATAGCCACATAATTACTAATAATTGATAACATTTTTAAAGTGTTGTTTATACGAATATATATATATATTTAATTACGGATTTAACATGAGATGATATGGATCAAATTTCTTCATCTGAAAAATTTGGATATAAATTAGGGATCTAATATGAGCCGCGGTGTGAAATTTCTTCACATGCAAAAATTTTTAGAATGAAAAATACAATGTGTTATTTTTCATTATTTAAATTGTATTTTTGAATGCTAAATAGAGTATATATAACACCAAATAAAAAATTTAAACATTTTTTTTTTATTTACTACTACACACTTAAATATACATTATTCAAATACCCATATTATATAATATTTTCCCTGTGGCCTTTATCTCAAGAGTTGAATAATTACAAATCACATTAAAGTTCCACAACTATGTCATCAGACATAGGCATAACGGGTATTCAAATCTAGGTGCACTGAAAATCGTGCCGTTGAAGGAAAATGCATTAACTAAGTTGGAGTTCACCACCAAACTAGTTTTCTTTTAGCCCTGTAGCTGCCTATTGCCATAGTTGTTCATGAAAATGGGCATTGACAAAAGAGGTGTAATATTTATATCATGTTTCTTGATTCTTGAAAAGCGATTTCTTATTTTGTAACTGCCACTATAAGGTGCTTAATGTTGAAGGGAGTTAGTTCATTAAATTTATACCATATTTCCAGCCTAGATGGAGATGAATGTGTTGGCATCAAACCGCAAGTAGCTTTACAGAGGTTTCGTTTAATGGAAGTCTTTGACTTTCATCATCTACATCTTGATTTTAATATTACTAAATGTTTCTCAAGCGTGTGTTGAATAAATAGTTTGATATCATTTCATTATTTTAATTGAGGATTTCTAAGAAGAAATCCATTCATGGCTTATGTGAAAGGAAACTGTTGCTATTAAAGATTGATTTCACCAAAACCGTATACCTCGATTCTCCTCGTTTTTTTCATTGATTTCTCGCACTTCAATAATAGGTATTTTCTTCCCTATAATCATGGATTATTTTATTGCTTTTTCACATTTCAATAATTATTTCAATTACATTTATAATTTAAATTTTTAGTTTTTATTTATTTATTGGGGTTCACTCTCATTTCAATAATTATTTCATTTATATTTATAATTTAAATTTTTGGTTTTTAGTTTTTATTTATTTATTGGAGTTTACTCTTTTGAATTTATTATATTATTATAAAAAAATTTGTTTTTAGTGAACTTAACTATTTCCGACACATAGGAAATAGTTAAGTTCAACTTGGTCTAGTATAGAGTTAGGTAAAGTGTGTTTCTTTATCGTTGTACATTTTGTAACTTACAATCCGACGATCACGATATGTAGTGATCCGACGGTTCACTCTCTCCTCGGTATTACCGACACTTGATCCGTGGCTTGACACTTGATTGGTCCATGAGTTCTATTTAAAGCACATGGAGGGTCATTGTTCGGGTAATCCGTCTATTAGAGAAAGCTTATGTAAATTTTCATTCTTTTATTAATAAATTTCCTGTAGTAGCCACGTTGGCGTAGACCGTGGACTGTTTCCCTCTTTGAGGGTTTTAACCACGTCAAAAATACTGGTGCATTGATTTGAGATTTGGTTGTGAGCGGTGTCATTTTGGTGTTCTTTCTGAGGAACTTACCCTGTAAATTCCTACATGGTATCAGAGCTATTTGAGGGCCGCGTCCGTTGGTGATCCAAATCTAAAGCCGGGAGAACTGCATGCGGCTGGCGTTTCCTAGATCTACTGTTTCTGACTGCTTTCCAGCCGAGAGGACTACTCTGTTGTGTTCGGAGCATCTGTTCCAGTGAGGAACCCCTTTCGTTTCACGCGAAAAGGTTTCCAGTAGCCATATCTGCGTCATTTTTAAGATCTGGAGGTATACAATCTTTATCTGCAGTTTACTATTATTTTCTCTCTGCTTATTTCGGTTTCAGTTTATTTAGCCTTTTTTATAACCGGATCTATACCTTTCATTTCTGCGTATGCTCTTTGCCCTGCGACTCTGTGCGATCTGGGCAAATCAGAAACAAAAAGGAAGTTTTTTTCTCTCATGCGTATGCTCTTTTCCCTGCACCTTAGTGTGATCTTGGAAGACCAGAAACATTGAGAAAAATATTTAGTTTCTGGCTAAAGCTAACTTTGAACCGTAAGGTTCGTTTTTCTTTGCATATTCCTATTGGTTTTTGTGTTTTTGTTTTGTAGGAAAAAAAATCTTTCTCAAGGCAAGCACGCAACCCAAGAACGCCCCCACCCCCTTTCTCTCTCTCTCTCTCTCTCTCTCCCTCTAATTTTTTGTATAGCTCAATTGGTTCAATGTTATTTTAAGAGAGTAGAGGTCTTGGGTTCAAATCTCCATTTTGTGGGGGCGTTTTTTTCATTCTCGCACATTCGCACACTTTGCCGGCAACTTCAACAATTTTTTTTCAAAAAGCCATAACTTCTTTATCCGGAAGCCTTTTTCAGAGCCGTTTTTTTTTAAATAGCCTAATTTTTTGAGATCTATCCATTGGAACACTTACTTTCAGCATCTTCAGCTTCATTTTTTTTTAAAATGGAAAGTCCACGCCAAGTCATTCTTGACAACACTAACTACTTCCAATGGGTATCCTACATGGAAGATTTACTTAGAAGTAAAGGTCTCTACAGAATAGCCACGGGCCAAGAGAAGAAACCAAAAGATGAAGACAAGGTTGCAAAATGTGAAAATAGACAAGATCAAGCACGTGGTTTGATAGGGATGTCTATTTCTCTTGATCTTAGATTCCATGTTGCAGAACTTGAAACTCCTCATGAAGCATTGGACCAAATCACTAAAGTTTTTGGGATTAAAAATGAAATTAGAGCCCATCAACTTGAAAATGAGTTGCTTACATTGAATCCTAATAATTTTTCTTGCATTGAAGATTTCTTGTCCAAATTCAAGACCCTTAGATATCTCTTGGAAGGTGTTAAGGTTAAGAAAGAAAATAGTAACCTTATTTATTCCATCCTTACTAAGTTGGGACCAGCCTACTCTGTATTTGTTTCCACCTTCCATTCTACAAGGGAAGCTTTCATTTGTCAAGGAAAAGACTACAAGGCCCCTTCCTTTGACTCTTTTTTGTGATTCTTTAATAAGAGAACAAGAAAAACTCTTACACCTTGGTCTTCTTAATCTTGGAAACTCTTCCAAGAAAGCGTTAGCCGCCCAGCAGCAACTAAATTTAAAGAATCCTAAGAAGTCATATCCTAAAAAGAATGGTCCTAAAGCAAAAAAGGGTCCTAAGCAAACTCAGTCTCAAAATGAAAGATCATTTCAGCAAAATGATAAGACCAATAAAAACAAATGGAAGAAGACTGATAGACATTGTAACTTTTGTAATCGAGATGGCCACTTAGAATCTAAGTGCTTTAAGAAGATGGAAGCCTTGGAAGCCGCAATGAAGAAACATAACATCCATGTGGAGCATTCTTCTACTTCAACTTCAACTTCATCTTCAGGAATGGCACTTTCTGCATGTCGTTGTCAATCATCTCAGTCTGCTTATGCATTAAATGTATCTTCTTCTTCTCATTCTCATGAGTGGCTCATTGATTCTGGAGCCTCTTATCACATGGCCAAAAACAAAGCCATGTTTTCTTCTTTACATGATTGTAACACCAAAAATATATATGTTGGTGATGATAAATCTCTTAATGTTGTAAGGACTGGAACTGTTCATCTAGACAATGGTCAGTTTAATGATGTATTATGTGTTCCAACCTTATCCAGCAACCTTCTATCTGTATATCAGATAACTCATTCAGGTGAAGGTAAAATTGTTGAATTTTCACCTCATGAGTTGTAATCAAGGATCTAAGAGATCCTAAACAGATTCTAGCTACTGGTATTGCTGATGATTCCACAAGGTTGTATAAGTTTCACAACTTTGGGTCATCAAATCTTCCCTCAGTATTTGTTGCTCATAATGATGAAGTGAGCAAACTTTGGGATGAGCGATTTGGTCACTTAAACTATCGCTCCCTTCAGCATCTATGTAAAGAAAATATGGTGACAGGTCTTCCTATGGTATCTTGCAGAGATGGTGTTTGTTCCGGATGTGTACTCGGAAAACATCGTCGGGACAGTTTTGAAAAACGTGCCTCTTGGCACGCCTCAGCCCCTTTACAGCTTGTGCACAGTGATTTATGTGGTCCACTTCCTGTTGCTTCATTCTCTGGCTGCAAGTATTTCTTAACTTTCACTGATGATTTCTTCAGACGCACTTGGGTATACTTCTTAAAACTCAAGAGCGAAGTATTTAACACATTTTTGGCCTTCAAAGCCTTTGTTGAAACACAATCTGGACATCAAATTCTTAAGCTAAGAACCGATAATGGTGTAGAATATGTTAAAAGCACATTCATCAACTTTTTCACCGAAAATGGAATTCAAATGCAACATACTGTTCCATACACTCCACAACAAAATGGTGTAGCTGAAAGGAAAAATCGCACCTTAAAGGAAATGGCTAATTGTATGCTGCAATCTAAAGGACTCAGTCTTAGTTTTTGGGCCGAAGCAATTATTTGTGCAAATTATATAATAAATCGCACTCCTACTAAGGTTCTAAAGAATATCACTCCAGAAGAAGCTTGGAGTTCCATTAAACCAGATGTAAGTCACTTTTGTGTTTTTGGAAGTGAAGCATGGGCCCATATTCCAGATGAAAAGCCTAAAGCTTTAGAACCTAAGAGTGAGAAATGTACTTTTGTTGGATATTCTGAAGATGTAAAAGGTTATAGACTTATTCCATTTAAGTCCAAAAATGTTATCATTAGAAGAGATGTAAAATTTGATGAAAATAAATCGGCCTGCGAGCCTAGTCCGGCGGATGTGCCACCTCTTCCTGTCTCTTCTACTTTTGAAAACATTTCTTCTTCAAATGATGAAATTGAGGATGACAATCCTCCCCCACCTTCTCAGGATCCTCCACTTCCAAGATGGGTCCGTGTTACTCGGGATGCAGCAGGTGATCTTGCCGGTGATCCTACAGATCAGCGACGTACACGTTCTCAGTTTGAAAGAGTCTCTTCTTTACTGGCTCAAGCTCCAGTAAATCATGAGCCTGACACTTTTGCAGAAGCTTCAGGCCATCCACATTGGGAAGTAGCTATGAATGAATAATATCATTCATTTTTGGCAAATGATACATGGGATCTTGTTCCTCTACCAAAGAGACGCAAACTTGTTAGATGTAAATGGGTTTACAGAGCCAAATATGGACCAGATGGGAAAGTTGATAAACATAAAGCTCGTCTTGTTTCTAAGGTCTTTTCACAGGTTGAAGGCATTGAATACACTGAAACCTTCTCCCCTGTTGCCAAAATGAACTCTATTTGCCTTTTTCTTTCCCTTGCTGCCTCTTTAAAATGGGAAGTCCATCAGATGGATGTTAAATCTGCCTTCTTGCATGGGGACTTGCATGAAGAAATCTATATGGAACAACCCATTGGCTTTATCCAAACAGACTCCAGCCTTGTATGTCGACTTAAGAAATCTCTTTATGGTCTCAAGCAAGCTCCTCGGGCTTGGTATGCCAAAATGGATAGCTTTCTTTTAGAATCTGGCTTTTCTAGGTGTTATTCTGACAATACTGTCTACACCAGGAAAGTGGGCAACTCTCTTATCATCCTTGTTCTTTATGTTGATGATCTTATTCTTACTGGTAGTGATCCCAACCTTATAAACCATGTGAAGTCCAGCCTTAAAAAGAAATTTGAAATGACAGACTTAGGACACTTAAACTATTTTCTCGGTCTTCAAGTCTTGCAATCCAAGGAGGGTATTTCCCTTTCCCAGTCCAAGTATGCTTGTGATATTCTTCGTCATTTTCACATGGAAGATTGTAAGCCAGCTCCTTCTCCCTTTCAGTCTGGAGTCAAACTTTCAGTCTCTTGTACCTCTCCTGAAGTTGATGCTACCTTATACCGTCAACTTGTAGGAAAACTCTTGTATTTAACCCATACTCGTCCTGACCTTTCCTTTGCTGTTGGCCTTGTTGCTCGTTTTTTGCAAAACCCCCGTGAAAGTCATTGGAAAGCAGCTAAAA
>APFE030958772.1:0-15124 GCA_000404065.3 Pinus taeda
CGGATTGTAAGTTACAAAATGTACAACGGTAAAGAAACACACTTTACCTAACGCTAACCTAACTCTATACTAGACCAAGTTGAACTTAACTATTCCTATGTGTCGGAATATCCTAACAATAGCACTACATTTTTCTAATATTTAAAAACTATAGTAGCACTCCTTTTGGGTATGCACCAAGTCATTTTACTATAGTAATGGCACTGGTGTTGCATGTGTATATAGCACCGACAATTTTTAAAAGATGATTTTTCTCTAGTGTTATGATTATTCAGGAACTAGTGTGTTTTGCTATTTAATGCATCATTTTTTTATTTATAAATTTAATTTTCCATGGTGCAACATGTTCTGTTCAACATTAGTTCTTGTATGGATAGTAAAGCACTGGTGTGTTTGTATATTTTAGACACACCATCAAAAAAAAATCTGATCAAACATCTACCCACGCACCTCCACTACAAACATATTTTTGGGCTATTTTTAAATGGGTTTCCGCAAAAACCTACAATCACTAAGTTCTTAGTCATAATGAATAGGAAGAGGTGTGGATATGTTTCCTCTTTAACATTGGATGAGCTTTATTGCATAACGAAATATCGAAGGTGAAGATGGTTTACTATGCTGGAAATTAGAGACTACTTGAAAGTCCACTTCATCCACCAATATCTTACACTTACCTGGTTAACTATGCATGAAGCCAATATGGGATTGATGGATTACTCAGAATCCCAATAATTAGACATCAATTTCCTTTGTAGAGTTGAGGCTTCTGTGATCCATATCAAGTTTATGAGAGATTTTTTAGCGAAAATCACATGAGATACCATTTGTCGACGCGTTTTGAAGCAACCATTGTGGTTCATCATCAGGACAACTTGTCCTGATGGTGAACCACACTGGTTGCTTCGAAACACATCGACAAATGGTATCTCAAGTGATTTTCGCCGAAAAATCTCTCATAAAAAATCAATTTCCTTTTTCGACCAGTTAGGGAACTATGCTTCCATGGATAATTTTTAGTTCCATTTCTCCTTCCAACTCAATCAATATTTGGATGAAATAGTGAGGTTACACTAGGTCTTCCATACTTGAAGCTCCTAGCCCATTATGCATTTTCTTACCACTATTTTCTCACATGATATAAGATGTACAAACCTACTATAAGTGACCTTATTTTATAAGAATACATGACAATGCAAAGAGAGTTATACATAGATTAATTCCATAGAAGTTTGTAAAGAGTCCTCTATAATATATTGTTATATTGGGAGGGTGAGTAGTCCATTTACCTCTTGTACAAGTCAAATATACTGGACTAAGGAGAACTACTATAAACATAAATTAGTAGAACCTCATAATAAGAAAAATAAAACCCACATTGGATAACCTTCCACATAACCATGTCCTTAATAGAGCTTGTTGCATGCTCAAAGGTATAGGTTAGGATGTGCACTTCCTTGGTTTCTTTAATTCCCTCTCCATTATCACATTTTTTAATGTGGTTCACAGATACTAACTAACTACTACATCGATATGAAAATCTAGGTAGATCAACCCGAGGGGATCTAGCCGTCGGCCAAACCTCTCCATGATCATGTGCTTGGATGGACTATGGAATTTATGATGTGCACACAATTGTATAAGTTCTAAATTTCATGTGAGGGGATGGAAATACATAATCTATTTATTTTGATTACTCCTTCTCCTGTTTCAACTCTAATACTATCTTTGGTTTCTACTCTATAGTTGTGTTTAAGTTAAACTTGGATGAATTTTTAATGTCTCAAACTTTTCTCTGAAGCTTGCATTCAGAATGAAGTGATATAACTGAATACCATTTGGAATTGAATTGGATTATGAGTAATGCACTAATATATTAGAATCCCCTATCATAGTTGGGAATATGATTCCTGTCTCCTTAAGTAAGTTTTGGGAAACTTTGAGGGGATAAATTTCACCCACAAGATAGTTTTACATTTCTTTTCCAAAAAAGGAATTATGCATTTTCATTCTTCTTTAAAACGATATGCCCAAATTCTATAGCATATGTGTTTTACTCTAAAAAGTACCATTTTTTTCCTAAAAATAATATAAAATCATTAACAATTTGAATATTATATAGAAATATTTCTAAATATTTTATGGTTATCATTTAAAGAATTAGTAAGATTTTCCAAGGTTTTTGCACTTTATGATACGTATGGAACCATAAAATTTTCCTCGAGTAAGACAAGACTTTAAAATATCTACCTTGTAGTTAGATGCTTCACTAATTCCCCAAGCATAGACTATTTCTTGATTTGTTTCAATATAAAAAGATGATCTCCCCTCACACTCACCTCCCCTTTTTCTTTGTATATTTTATCTCATAGAAATTTTAGGGAATTTTTATTAATATTTTGTTCTTTATAAAAATTATGAAATTTAAAGACATTAGATATGATGGTATCCATGACATGCTATTGGCGGTATCTACATAAGTGTAATAAGTGATAGTAAAATAATTAAAGAGTAACTAAATTATGGGAAAACTTATCCCAACAACAATGTGCATCAAAATTATATAATCATTGACTTTTTTATGTGTAACCAATTATTTTAGTTGCATGAAATTCTTCATTTTCAATTGTATATTGTTGTAGAAAATAAAATGAAATGGAATGGATTCATCATTTAGGATTGAATAAGAAGGAATAAAATAATTAAATGTGAAAACTATGAGAAATAATTACTTTTACTTAGTTAACATTTTATATTTATTATGATATTATATTTGAGTTAATTATTTACCAAGAAAAAATCTTAGAAAGTCCTTAAAGTGCTTTCATTTGACTTGTCAATGGTAATCATGGTATACCATTAACATTGATCATGGCACCTAAATCTAAGTGGATCGAGTTCAAGTCAAAATTCATGATTTTCAAGTTGTTGGTTGTTGGAGGAACCACATCTAGCTCTAAACCACTCAAACTAACACTCATGGCTATATTTCACTCAAATTGCAATTGTCCATGAATGTCTTCTACAAGTTACTTATGCCATACATTGAAGATCCATCTAAAGTTGCAACATTGCATGAGACATAAATTTAAAAAATGTTTATTATTCATGAAACATTCAATGTTAGAATACGTTTGTAATTTTCCACTATCATGCATATTATAATATAATGTCAATATACTTGTTATGTTAGATTCGTTAGATTATCTTTATCTAATGAAAATAACATTGTAAATAATATAAGTACAATATTCTTAGTAAATGGTGCATGTAAGTAGCTCAAACACTAACATCATTTTTAGTGATGAATGACCAACAATATGTACAAGTTTTATATTTTAAAATGTTGGTTTATCTCAATAAAATATTTTTTAATATCAGACTTTGTATTGCCCCATAGGTTTCTTATTACATTTAAGTTTACTAGTTAAATATATAAATGATTTGCATTATTACAAGAAAAAACATACATGTAATTAATGAATATATTTATTTTAATAATACAATACCTTAATGTTATGTTAATGCTATAATATATTAATATTATGATGGTATCCAAATACATTAATTAAAATATAAAAATCGATATATTATAAAATGTACCAATATTAAAAAATTTATAAATAAAAACAAATCATACTTGTGAAAATATTAAATAGCACATAAATATTAAATAGCACATAAAGAATTATGGGCATTAAACATATATTGAAGTATTTTCATTATTTCTAAAATGAGTACATTTTCATCACTGACATGGCATTGATGTATACTCAATACATAAACAATGGGGTGCATAGGAAATTATGGCATTAAACATAGATTGAAGTATTTTCATTATTTCTAAAATGAGTACATTTTCGTCGCTAACATAGCACTAACGCATACTCAATATACAAGCAATGGGGTGCAGAGAAGTTATCATGCACTTATTTGCCGTACATGTTCATTATTGACATCGCACAAATGGATGACGTTCAATATATAATATTTATAAGAGTATCTATACATTGATACTCTTTGTATCTATGATATAACTAATGTGATTTATAAAATATAGATATTGATGTGGGATTAGTTAATGAAGAATTATTGTGAGATTGGTTAATGAAGAATTATTGATTTATACTTATACTAAGCATGTTGATGTTTATTATTACATTATCAATAACATTACTCTGAATCATAAAATATTGATACCATTACTATTATCATTATTTTTGCTCTAAATAGTATTTTGTGGTGCACAAAGCTATTTATTGTTATGAAACCAGTTCACAAAAAGATAAAAAAGATAGATCAATGCCTTAGAATTTAGCCTCTTCGAGGGGGAAACCTCCTTTAAATTACATAAAGGAACGCTTCTTGGATGATACAAATGACAAGACCACCTTTCTATGTATAGGAGTTTAAGGGGTCATAATATAATCAGAGCCGACATAACAATAATAATGTAAGGGCACAATAATAACAATAGTGGGCTTCTATGGGCCACAATAACAATATGGGGATTGCATGGGTACAACAATATAATAAGGGGGTTGTACTAATAACAATAAGGGGTTACATTAGTAATATAAGGATCTAACATGCCCCTCTCCTTCAACAAGTGTTGTCCTCAATGCTTGAGTAGTTCTTGATGCTTCTGTATAAAATTCTTGTCCTCCCATGTGGAATCTTCTGTGGGTAAGTTCTTCCACATGATGAGATACTCCGAAATTGATTGATTTTGTAGCTATCAAGTTCTTTTTTTTGTGACTGCTCTAGGTTCCAATATGATTTTTCCTTCCTCTTCAAGTTCTAGCAATATTGTTTGAATTGGGATATTCTACAAATTTTGAATGAGTGGCCACACTTATTTGTCCTTCTTCCATTCATCCCTTGCTTCGTTTATCCAATCTAGTTGGATAATAGAAATAGCACAAAACAATGCTTCCACATCCTCATCCTTTCTTGAGAGTGAATCTAAAACAAAAATTTTCTTCCCTTTTCTGTAGATCATGTCAAAGTAATAACCCGACATCCATTTTTTATGTTCTTCTAAAGATAATATTTGTTCTAAAAAGTATTTAATACTGTCATGATCCATTTTTGCCTTGGAGTGTCTTTCCATTGGGTAAGGTTTCCATTTCTTAACTGCATGTAGTATTTCCAACATTTCCTTCTCATAAATAGATTGCTTGAGATGTAGCCGTAAAAATACCCAATCACCTACACCAAAACGTTTTTCACTGCAATGTTGATCTACCTGTTGTTTCATTCGATTTTTCATGAAAGTGGCATTATCCTTTAAAAGTTGGAGAACTTATTGTTGATGCTCGATGTGATCTTTCATTTCTTGAACCTTCTTCTTCTTGATATGTCCTTCTATCTTGAGAGTTTGAGGAGTGGTAATTCCTTCCAATGCTTTACAAGATATGGTCGGATTCATTTCTTGATGCTCGAAGTGATCTTTCACTTCTTGAATATTTTTCTTCTTGATATGTCCTTCTATCTTGACAGTTTGAGGAGTGGTAATTTCGGGCAATGAATTACAAGATATGGTTGGATTCATTTCTTCTTTCTTGATGTGATATTTCACTTCTTGAACCTTTTTCTTCTAGATATGTCCTTCTATCTTGAGAGTCTGAGGAGTGGTAATTCTTGCCAATGCTTGACAAGATATGGTCGGATTCATTTCTTCTTCCTGTGGGGTTGGGTCCTAGTGTATATCCTCTTCTTTTGATGTTTCTTGATGCTTTTCTTCCTCCTCTTCATACTTTATGTAAAATAATTTCTTCTCAGGACACTTATGACATTTAGTGCATTTTCTATCACAATTTTAGGAAAGCCCTTCTTCTATTTTTTCTTCCAATTATTTTGGTGTAAACCTTGTAGGTTGTGGAAGGCTAGGAGAAGAAACGTTTCCATAATTATAGTCAAGAGTGGTGGGATTCCTTGTTTACATAATTTCTCTTTCAATTTTTCTTGCCCACCTAAATGCCTTCTCCAATGAATCAGGTTCCCAAAGACAAACCTCATGTTGAATGTTATCCTATAAAGTACCTATGAAGACATCAATCCTTGGCTTCTCTGGAATATCATTTACCCTTATATTCAATTTTTGAAAGTCCTCAATGTGCTCTGCGATTGAACACTTTTGTTCGAGATTTATCAATTGACTAAAGAAGGTGTTTCTCTTTGTATCCCCATAATGTTCTATCATTTACTCCATGAAAATTGACCATGTAACAAGTGGTTTATGAGAACAAAGCCCTTTACACCATAAAAATTGATCCAGTTCTAAATATGAAGATGCAATACGTACCTCTTGTAACAATTTGACCTCATGTAGATCAAAATATTGCTCCATCTGTAGTATCCAATTTACCGGATACTTGCCAACAAACTTCCTCATATCACTTTTTCTTGATTTTAGGAGCTCGATCTTGAAACAACTATAACTCTGTAATTTTGGCTCCTCTAGTTCTAAAATTGTGATCTACAATAGCCCTCTATGTCCTCTTTTAAATGCCACCAGTCTGATCAAAATTGGATTGTCCAAGAAAGAGATGCATAATCTCCCAA
Source organism: Pinus taeda (assembly GCA_000404065.3). Lineage (NCBI taxonomy): Eukaryota > Viridiplantae > Streptophyta > Pinopsida > Pinales > Pinaceae > Pinus > Pinus taeda. The sequence goes on from APFE030958772.1 coordinate 6,568, forward strand.
GATGACCTGATTATATACCTTTTCAGAAGAGCATACTTGTATGAAGTTCCACGTGTCACTATTTTTGCCTTTGGATCTGAAAAATATATACAAGAAACTATAGTTCGTCATCTTTCTATAACTTCTAACGAAATTGTAATCTGATGCTCAGAGAGACAGTTATGATGACTTTCCCAAGATGACCTGTTTGGAATGTAATTCTTGGGTCTACAAAAACCCTAACTTCCTCAGACTATATCTCTAAAACTGTCGAGAGACAAGATCTGAAATTCAGAACCCATGTTTAGACCGATTTCTTCACAAATGTGTTTTTTTGTTAGCTTCTAAAACTGCATAGAGAAAGTGTTATAATGAACATTCCATGATGGCCTGTTTTAGATGAAATTCTAGAGTTCATGAGAATGCATCTTTCTTCAATAATGTTGTTAGAGGTGCTACTATTCTCCCGTAATTCTTAACAAACTTGCGATAATACCCTGTCAACCAAAGAAATCCTTATAAATGCTTTATGGATGTGGGGATTTTCCATTCCTTAATGGTTTTAATTTTTCTAGGGTCTACCTTAACACCTTCATGAGATATAATATGACCCAGATATTCCACCTCTTGTACTCCAAACAAAAATTTTGGATATTTTTTGTAGTATGATGCTCTTCCTCCTCCAATAGTTTGAGCAACCATGTACCATGTTGTATATATCTTCCAAGACTTGTTTGTAGATTAGTATATATAAAAAATATTGACAAATTTTCTAAGGAGGGTTTTGAACTGAATTCATTCAAACCTTGAAATGTAAAGCTGCATTAGTAAGGCAAGGCATAAAAGATAATTCATAATGACATCACGAGATTTCTAGAGTTAGGTTGTTTTAAGAAGTGGTTTAGTCTTCATTCTTGAATTTGATTATATGCCTGAATGAAGTCAACTGGTGAAGTAATGGGAATCCATGGCATTCATCAATACATTCATCAATTACAGGATATGGGAAATTTATCTTAAAAGTGAGTGTTGAGCTCCAACATTGGACACATGTGTGCATGATCCATCCCTTCTTGTGAGCTAATACTAATGGAGCAGAGAAAGAACTTTGACTAGGTTGAATTATACCATCCTCTAGCATTTCTTCAACCATATGTTCAATTTCACTCTTTTGGACATAGGGATATCTGTAAGGCCTGATGTTTGGAGGAACACTTCTTGGAATCAAATTTATAGCATGATCATGATCACAGATAGGTGGGAGGCCTTTGGGAGTCTATGAAATCATGATTAACATTTATTTTTTTCTCATCATGATTTTCTTTTACTACTCTTTTGCCATCAGTAATAATTTCTTCTAGAAACTTTGTCGAATTTGTCTTCAAATCTATCTTCAAATCTCCATTCTTGTCTTCAAATCTGTCTTCAAATCGTCCATATTAGCTTCGATGCCATCCATCTGAACTTCCACGTCATCCATCTTAGCTTCCACGTCATTCATCTTAACTTCTACACCTTTCTTTAAACCATCCATCTTAGCTTCCATGCATTTCTTTAAACCATCCATCTTAGATTCTACATCTTTCTTTAAACCATCCATCTTATTTTCTGATACTTTTTATGCGAGCGCAATTTGTTGCACTTCATTTTGTAATTTTAATATATCATGTCTTCATAGGATTGATGTCTTATGCATCATATGAATAACTTTGGCCTATGATTCTTATGCATAATTCTAATATATCATGTCTTCATAGGATTGATGTTTTATGCGTCTTTTGCATTATCCTTTAAAGTACCTATGAAGACATCAATCCTTTGCTTCTTAACAATGCATCATATGAATAAATTTGGCCTCTACATAATGTCGAATCAAGTGATATTTGGTGTTAATATGCTTGATTTGATCATGAAAATTAGGATTCTTTGCCGACTGAATTGCAGAAGAGTTATCGACAAGTAGTGGAGTTGAAGCCTTCTGTTTCTCCTACAAGTCTTAAAGTATTTTGTGAAGCCAAATGATTTCTTTTGTAGCTTGAGCTCTTGCAACATATTTGGCTTCGATGGTAGAATCAGCAGGAATAGATTTCTTGTGTGATCTCCAACTGATGGTTGTTGATGGAAGAATCATAAAATAACCAGAAGTAGAGACTCCATTCTCCTTATCTCCATCAAAATCAGAATAGGAATAGTCAGTGAGATGGAAATCTGTAACTTTGGAAAATTTGGTGCCATATGTTCAAGTGCCTTTGAAATACTTGAGAACTCACTTTGCTTAATTCCAATGACCTTCACATGGCTTATGCATGAACTTGGAAAGTATCCATACAACAAAAGCTATGTTAGGTTGAGTAGTATTTAGAAAATTCAAACTTCCAACAAGTTTCATATACTTTTTTGGATCTTAAAACATACTTCCGTCAGTGGAAGTATGCTTCAAATTCTACTCCATAGGAGTAGCGACAGGATTACAGTCTTGCATCCCAAATCTATCCAATATCTATCCAATATACTTTTTCTAAGAAATGAAAATATATTTGGGTTTCTGATAAACTTCAATCCCTAAATAATAATGTAATAAACCAAAATCTGTCATGTCAAAAACTTTCAATAATTCTCTTTTAATCAACTCTATATAGTCATCATTGTTTCCTATGATCATCAAATCATCTACATACACAACCCCAGATCAAATAACTTATAATTCAACTTGACAAGGTGTTCAGTTAACTTTTCATACCATGCATGCGATTCTTGTTTCAGTCCATACAAAGCCTTACCCAATTTGCATACCTTTTGTTCTTTGCCTTTATCAGAAAATCCTTCAGGCTAAAACATATAAACATCCTCCTTCAAATCGTCATTCAAAAGAGATTTTTTAACATCCATATGGTGTATCTTCTAGCTATTCTGAGTTGCAAGAGAAAACCGAGTTCTAGTTGTGCCCCATTTTTCTGTAGGAGGAAATGTCTCTATGTAGTCAATGCCTTCCTTTCAAGCACAACCTTTTACTACAAGTCCTTCCTTTTATTTATCAAGCGAACTATCTACTTTATATTTGATCTTATACACCCATTTGCAACCAATGGGTTTGACACCTGCAAGAGGATACACTAACCTCCAAGTTCCATTCTTAATAAGTGCATCATATTCCTTTTGCATTGCATCCTTCCAGTCATCACAATTAGTAGCTTCTTCAAAACAATTAGGTTCACTAATTGTACAATGATTGAATTCACATTCATGAGAAACATTACCCGAATCACCTTTAGAAGAAATTCATGTTTCAAAATCATCATACTTTCTTGGAACTTTTTGAGCACGTGTATATCTTTGTAAAGGTTGTTGAAGTGGTTGTGATGGTTTCTCCTCTTGAAAAATAGGCTCAAGGACAGGCTCTTCAACAACAATTTCTGGTCCTATAAAAACATTACTATCATCCAAATTTTCTTCAGCAATAACATTCTAATGAGTTAAATATGGAAGAACCATAAACTAATCCATAATCAAAACCCCCCCTTTAGTGTGTGGAACAACATTATCAGATTCAAAATAGAACTTCTTAGATGCAAATTTCTCCAAATGAGTGAGTCACTTAGCAACAACGGAATTACTTTTATCTTATTCAGGGAAAATAACATCTCTGGAAAGAATGAACTTCTTGTTCTCCTCATCATACAATCTCTACGCTTTGAAAGTAGCATAATATCGAAAGAAAATACATTTGCGACTCCTAGCACCCAACTTGTTGTGCTGATGTTTAGGAATTAATGCATATCATAGAGAACCAAATACTCTAAAATGTTGAATAGCAGGAAGATGATTATACCACATTTCATCAGGAGATTTATCATTTATAACAGATGAAGGACAACGATTGTGAATATAAGCTGTAGAAAGTACTTCTTCTCCCCAAAACGTCAACTTAACCTTCTTAAAGAACAGCATAGATCTAAACATATTAAGAAATGTTCTATTCATATTTTCTATGATGCCATTCTATTGTCGATTATAAGGTATGGTAGTCTGATGTTTGATTCCATTGTCCTTCAAATATTGTTCAAAAACATGAGAAGTTTACTCGCCACCATTATTAGTTTTGAGAATGCCTATATTATGTTGAGTTTCATTTTTAATCACCAAATGAAATTTTTTTAAAACATCAAACACTTGTGACTTATTCTTTAATAAATACACTCAACACATTCTCGAGTAATCATCAATAAATGTAAGCAAATATTTATTTCCATTTGTAGTTGCAAGAAGCATAGGTCGACATAAATCTAAATGTATGAGACCAAATTTTCGTGAAGATATGAAAGAAGAACTATGAAAAGGTTGTTTACAATGATTTGCTATAATACAAGCATCACAAGGTATAATATTTCTTGTTACTATTAGAAGACCTTTAATACCTTGCTTTTACATAATTATTATGCTGCCATTATTGATGTGAGCAAATCGATCAAGCCACAACAAGCTGGGAGATAGGATATCACATTGTTGCGCCAAAAGAGCATAACTTTAATGAGAATTAGTAGATGAAGTACCATTTAATTTTAAAAGTGTACCTTCTTCCACGATGGTCATAACAAGTGCATGATCAAATGCTCTTCTTAATAGGTTCTAATGCCCCCTTCCTTCTCATATTGTGTCATATTTGTACATCCTTCAATCCTATCCCAAGTTGTTCTTAAGGGGGAATGTTAGGATATTCAGACACATAGGAAATAGTTAAGTATAACTTGGTCTAGTGTAGAGTTAGGTAAAGTATGTTTCTTTACTATGTACATTTGTAACTTACAATCTGACGGTCACGATATGTTCTAGACATGAAGTGATCCAATGGTTCATTCTCTCCTCGATAATACCCACATTCTTATCTTGATGATGACATCAAATATATGACTAGAATGCCCCTTGTTGTAGAATATGGATACGACACATCAAATTTTGCTAAAACCATGGAATATAAAGTACATCTTGTAGAACATAATCTTCAAAATTAGGTATTTTCAAACAAATAGTGTTGAAAATAGCAACAATAAATGCTAAATATAGAAGTGCTAAAAATAGCACTACCATAAACAACATTTTGTGATACCTTCCCATTTTAGTTAGCCCCTGAACTAAAATAGAGAAGTAAAATTCAAATTTGTCCTTAGAAAATGTTTGATTAATAATTAATTAATTCATCTTGAGTTAATTAGTTGTTGAAAATCAAACATGAAGTCTATGTGGGGACATGCAATAATTATCCCATTGATTGAGAAATTTATCCCTTAGTTAAAGAGATAATGATGAGTTGAAATTTGATTTGTAATTATTTAGCTCACTTAACTGAGTTAAGTCTAGTTAGATTAGTTCAAATAGTTTGTTCAACTAATTGTGAGTTCAGCTAGTTAATGCATAAATGCATTTAACTACTGCACTTCAGATAACTCAATATTCTCTCATAAATAGCTCATGCATGTCAGTTCAGAGAGAGACCCAATTGAGATCAGATGATGGGACAATGTACTATAAATTGCAAGAAAATACCATTCTGGATATCTCTTGCATGCAGAAGGAATTCTTTCCTTGGAGATTGCATAGTTACTTTTGGGTTTGGTGAGTGTATGATGAGGCCAATTCACACAGGTGGCAACATTGGACCCCAAGGAAAACTGGGCAAGGAAATAGGAGGCTTGGAGGGTTGAAGGAAGTCATATCTTATGTCTATTCAATCTCTCAGTTGTATTGTTCGATTGCAGACAGAACATGATACCTTGTGAGCTGATTCTTTGTCTAGTATGAACATATTTCCACTTGTATGATAATACAGAGATCAGGGTTCTTAGCTGAGGATTTCCCTAGAGTATTCTTCTATGTTCATGTGTGATTGATTTCTCTTCATCTGTTATATCTGTTCTAATTGATCTTGCTCATATTTGATTAAGCTTTCGCAAGTTTGTTGTAGAAGTAGATTTTGTATTTTTCTTTAGTATATTGCATAATCTATTGATTAACACTGGGATTTCTACACAGTATTAGAGTGAAGGTTATCAAAGTGAAGAAAAGTATACAAGAAGGGATAAATTTGAAGTTTGAGGTTCCTGAATATAGAAATCGAGCTCTTATCACATCTCAATTTCACCAATGGCGTTCAGCAATTTAAGACTCGAGTACGCCCTTGATGGAAGGTCGAATTATATAGCGTGGAAGGATCACATGGAAGTAGTATTAGAGGACAACAGTCTAAAGTACTTCATTGATCAAGAAGCCCCCAGCTGGCAATAGCTAATGCTACAGAATTGGTGAAATGGAAGGAATGTGTCGCTAGAGCAAGGAGAATCCTCCTAGAGGGAGTTCGAGACCACATTGTCTTGAGCTTCCTTGGGAAGGAGACACCATTTTCGATGTGGAAAACATTGAAAGATATATATCAAAACAACAGTGATCAGAGGAAGGTGGTGTTGAAATACAAGCTTCGGAAAATCAAGTGTGAAAAGGGCGACATGATCTCTATATATCTGAACAAGCTCACCACCTGCAGGGATGAGCTTGGAATTTTAGGGATCACGACAACCGATGATGATATGGTGATTCTTGCACTCCTCCATCTTCCTAAGAGTTGGCATAGCTACCAAGACTCGGTTAATGGAAGAGAAAAGCTGCCAGATTGGTAACAACTGTGGTCGGATCTGATGTAGGAGGAGATAAGAAGAAGCATTAGTTATGGATCCTCATCAAAGCAAGATGATGAGGAAAATCTAGCCTTAGTGAGTAAGGCAAGGAAAGGGAAAGGGAAGGTGTCCCATCCCAAATCCAGTTCTTCCCATGGTGGGAAGAAGTTTGACAAATTGAAAGTGTGATTCTTTCATTGTCATGAAGTGGGCCATTATGCTACAAATTTTCCATAGAAGAAATCCAAGAAGGATCCTCAAAGGGATCTAATGGTGAGGCACTGGCCTCACAGTTTGAGTTGGAATTGTCTCTTATCGCATGCAAGGTTTCATCCATGGTGGGATGTGTGTCGTACCTGAATAGTCGAGCTTCATTCCATATTTCAGGTGACAAGAATCTTTTTAGTACCTTGGAGGAGAAGGATCTCCAGATCTAGATCGAGATGGAAATGATGGAAAGTACCATGTTTTAGGTGAAGGTACAGTTTTGTTTCAAAGGGAGCATGGAGCTCCTCTCACCTTGACAGATGTAAAGTATGTACTAGGTCTAAAGAAGAATCTTGTGTCTGTTGCTATGCTAGAAGATAAAGGTTATGATGTACTCTTTAGTAAAGGAAAAGTATTCTTGAGGCATATCAACAATCGATAGACCAAGCGAATCGGGATTCGAGAAAACAATCTCTACAAGCTAGAGGTAGATGACTGTGCTGCATTGAGTTCCAAAGGTGAGATGGTGCAGAGCAAAGATGTTGGTGAGCTATGGCATAGAAGATTGGGCCACTTGCACCATGGAGCCATGAAGATCATGTAACAGATTTCACCGGACTTCCCAAGGGAAAACTGGAGCAAACGGATACATGCAAAGGTTATACATTGGGTAAATATGTGAAATATTCCCTTCCGGATCGAGACAGTAGAGCTAGAGCAATCCTGGAGTGAGTTCAATCAGATGTTTGTGGACCATTCTCTACAACCTCCATCGCTAAACAAAGGTACTATGTTATTTTTATTGATGATTCTTCTCGTAGATTCTCAATCTACTTTATGCAAAAGAAGGATCAAACCTTCTTGAGGTTTTGTGAGTTTAAAGCCTTATCAGAGAAAGAATCTGGAAAGAAAATAAAAGCCTTGCATAGAAACAATGGTGGAGATTATGTCTCCCAATAGTTTAAGGACTTCTGTAGTGCAGAAGGAATTAAATGGGAGTTGAAAACACCCCATAACCCACAATAGAATGGGGTGGATGAAACGAAGAACAGATTGATTATGGGAGCAGCTCGAGCGATGTTGCATGACCAAATCCTACCACTACATTTGTGGCTAGGGCATGCAATACAGCAGTATACTTGTAGAACAGAAGCTCGCACCATATACTCGGAATGAAGACACATATGGAGGCCTTTTCCGAGAAGCGACCAGATGTGAGTCACTTCTGAATCTTTGGATCATCAGTTTATTGCCATGTGATCAAAGATTCTCGGAGGAAGCTAGATCCAATAGCTAAGTTAGGGATACTTGTGGGGTACACTGATACACCCCATAACTATCGGGTGTACCTACCTACCAGTCAAAGGAATGTGGTACGAAGGGATCTAAAGTTCGACGAGCAGAAAGCCATGCAAGTATCACTTGAGAGGGAGCTCAAGTTGCATGCAGAGGAGAAACTTTCAGTTCTTAAGGAGGAGGAGCCTCAAATTGATGCGATGCAGTCGCATGTAGAGGATTTGGGAGTGGAGAAATCCGCTCATGCTAAGTCTTCCAGAGATGGGTGGAAACGCTGAAGGGAAACTGATAGGTTGATGCTGGATGCACGGGAGAATGTGGGACAACCATCTCCTCAACGCAGATAGAGGAGGTCACCCGAGCAGTACACTGGGTACATGGCCCTTGTTGGGGAGTGTGTAGAATCCAAA
>APFE030958774.1:35208-143121 GCA_000404065.3 Pinus taeda
GTAAAGGTGGACACTTTGAAGAATACTGCAGATGCATTGACAAAATCTGTGAGCTCTGAGAAGTTCTCTTGGTGTAGAGAGACAATGGGCATTCCAGGGATGGGAAAATGACTAAGCTCTCTTATGGTCCCCTGTGGAAAGAAAACAACAAGTGGGAGAATGTTGGGTTGTGTTATATTTGTTCCACGTAGTTAACAGGGGGTTTGTAGGGCACCCGTAACCCCACTTTATGGGGTCCGGGGTAGCACCCCGAAAATTTTTGGTTTTGGACCCTATGTTAGGTTGGGTGGACCCACCTATGGTTTTGTGCATGATTTTCACACATGTTTTTTGGACACGATGGTTTTCAGTCCATGGTATTGGATGCGATGGTTTTCGGTCCATGGTATTGGACGCGGTGGTTTTTGTTCCATGGTATTAGATGCTTCGACATGTATAAATATGTATTGTAGCATTGAAAGGAAAATAAAGAAAAAATCAGCTGGTAGTCCCGATTTTGGGATCCAGGGGAAAATCTTTGTGCATACGTGTTTTATGTGTTATGATCTCACATTGTTTATTTTTTGTGTTTTAGAATTCGTATGCAGGTAATTTATGTACGGGGTTAAAACCTACACTAAAAAACTGCTAAAAATAGTAAATTGTGCTACAATTACGGAAAGTGAAAAACTGAAAGAGACAGTTGTGGGGGTCCAAATGGGATAGGTGGGTGGCCACCAACATCCACTTGGATCATTTTATTACAAACATAATTGGAAATAAACCAGCTAGGGCGATGGTAGCTTATCTTTGAGAAGAGATGTGACGGCTACATGCCTATGAACTATGTTACAATGAGGCTCGAAGGCCTATTTATTGTTGAGAAACAATGGAAAACCCTTAACATACCAAAACCTAACCCTAGAAGATGAAACACCAAATTGTGGGCTCGTTTTGGGTAAATTGGTACATCAATTTCCCAGGGTTGTAACTTTGGCATCCGATCTTCGTTTGATGCATACAATAGCTCGTTAGAAATGTCTATCTGAGAACTATAACTTTGGGAAGAGCAACATCGGCCCATGGAGCCATGTTGATCCCAGATTTCTCAAAAAACGCCGTTTAGGGCCTCAAAACGGTTCCGGAAGTTCAGGACCTGAAAAACTGCTAAAAATAGTAAATTGTGCAACAATTACGAAAACTGAAAAACTGAAAGAGACAGTTGTGGGGGTCCAAATGGGATAGGTGGGTGGCCACCAAGACCCACCTGGATCAGCAACACATTTGGGAAGCTTGAACCCTCATCCTTCGTCCTTTGGACATGTGCCCTGTGTCCTCCCTTGAGTGCCTCACTCTCTTGAGTGCATGAGCACATTCTGAAGCCCTAAAGCTTTTTCTCTTCAACCCTTCAGCCTTTCAAAGTGTGCCCTTGCACCCAAAATCTCTCCTGTCTTCTTTCAAGCGCACTGTTAAGGCATGAACAAAAAGTCTACATGAAGCATGTTAGAATAAGATATTTTTATGCTGATGGTTTCTTGCCATGAGTGATTATAGTTACAAGTATTTCAAGAACAACATGGAAAGCGTGCATGAATAATATTGAGCAAAGAAGGTAGACAAAGGAAGCATTGAAGAACAAAGAACATATTGAAGTCTTGACAATCGAAGCACCCTAAAGACTCCATAATATCAAAGAAGTTTAGGAGGGGGAAGACATCAACGATCAGAAGCTGCATTCATAACCAAGACACGAGTGGCATCCATGTCACCTATTGAATAAAGTCCACATCATCAATCGCTATGAGTCCCAGTCTTCAAAGATAGCGACTTGTCATGTCTCATCACATGATGATGTGGAGGTTACAATGTAATGATGTAATGATGAAATCATTGTAAAGATAAATAAGTGGGATTCCAAGAGTCATCCATGGATAAAAGAGCCATAGAAGTCCAAGAGACATGTAATACCAAGAGTCGTATGTAATTCCAAAAGTCATTTGGAAGTCCAAGGGTTGTAAAAGTCCAAAGGTCAATAGGAGTTGGAAATTTAAGAGTCATGAGGATATGAAAAGTCATGCCTCAAGTTATAAAAAGGATCCTCATTACTCATGCAAGGTAGAGATAGAGTTAGTACTTTTGGGAGCAAGCAGTGGCTCTAACTCTCCACTATTGGAGCTAATGGTGTTCATTACACTTACGTATCTTGGAGTTTTTGCTTAATACTTGAAGCCTTTCGGTCAACACATTTTCTTACATGGATTGTGGATGTTTTAAGAATACTCTTTGAATGTTTATGATTCATGTTCACTTTCACATGTACTGAAGTAATAGATCTATTTCAGTGACTTTGGTGCTTAACTTATTGGAAATGTGTTGTAATGATTGTAACGATTGTCACGTCTATGTGAACTATTTCACTTGATGTGAGACGATCCTTTCTCATATGTGTGTGTCTCCATTAGGGAAGTGTTATTAATTCTCTTTTAGAGGCTCACTTTATTTCTCCTATACAATGAAAGAACCTTGATACATCTGCAATTGAACATTCACAAGGCAGATTCACATTCTCATTCAAAAGCACATGTGTGCTTCTCTCTCCTGCTAATCATTAAAGCAAAGGCATATATTTAAGTAAACGATAGCTAGGCTGAATTCTGGATGAGACTCCCACACAAAATAGTGTGAGGTCTAATTATGGCCTCATATTGGGGGGATCCCCTACATGTTGACAATATCTAGCACTGTCAACATTCTGGCGCTAGAAGGAGGGAAACCCATTTTTTATAGCTTATAACTCTACACATCCTAACCATTCATTGTCTGGACAAGGTAGTAATATGTCAAGCACCATTCCAAATCTTATTCCTGAAGTAGGATGGTCGACTCAACCTAGTCCAGAGTTGGCTTGCAAGGTCACCTGTGATTCGACCTATAATCCATCGGTTTGCAAAAGCTATCGGTTTACTCCCTGCTGCTCATAACCTCCCGCATCATCATAAGAAGAAATAAACAACTCGTACTAGTGTATTAGTTATCAAAGTCCTCATTAGACACAGTTCAACAAGATCCACTTCCACCCATTAGCGAAGGGTACAATGACATTGTTCATTTTGACAAAGAATAACTGAGATCTAATTTTGAGTTAAACTACAGTTTAGACGGTGAAGGAGAAGGCTCGTCAAATTCTAAAAGGGAGGAGGAATGAAGAGACGAAGACATGGTCGATTACGACTTGGATTGGATCGCCCAAGGGCCTATTTCTATTCCAAATAACCTTCATAAAATTCCCATACATGCGGAAAAGTTGTTATCAAAGTTTGATCTAGACAAGAAGATAAAGGAATAAGATCACATTAACGATTTCTACATGCATCTACGAATGTTAGAGGTATGGTACGATGATGTTTCTTGTAGGATTTTTCTTTTTACATTAGAGGGTAGAGAAACAACATGGTACCATAGTCTGCTTGTCAATTCAATCCACAGGTGGAGGGAGTTTAAGAAATTGTTTTTGGAGAATTTTTTTGATGACAAAACTCCTACCATGTTATTAAAAGAGCTTGGAAATAGTAAGATGGGGGAAAAGGAGAAAGTAAAATATTTCAATCAAAAGTTAAACTGCATATTGAACATGTTTCCCCTAGGTAGGAAACCTCATGATTCAATCGCTATTGATTATTATACTATATACAACTACCTTGCCCACAAACATTTCCTATTTTGTCAAACGAGCTGCAAAAGAGACATTGGCTCTAAAATTTACAAAAGAAATCATCGTGGAGAAAGACTTGCATGCTATTGGAATTATTACTAATGATGATGAATCTAAAGACTCCAAGGATACTGGAAGAAAGTCTCAACCTTCTTCAAGTAAGGAAAAATAAAAGGATTCATCATATAATGAAAGCTTGACTAGAACATTAAAAGCACTTACCAATGAAATTTTAGAATAAAAGAGAAGGTCAAGCGAGACTTCTACCAGTGGCAGGCCACCTAAGTATTTTCTATTCTGAAGGAATAACAACAACAACAATCAACCTGCTAAATTTTCCTAGAGTTCAAATGTTGTGTTGAATATTGAAAGTATGGGCATGGATAAAAATTTCTCTTTCCACCAGGAATATCATTCAGAGAATAAATGGCCAAAGTGGAACCACAACATGAATTCTCTGGCCACACACATTGTGGATACCTTACTAGTAGATGAGAAGTCTGAGCAAATAGAAGAAGCAAAAGAACCTGTAGCGGCTAAAGACAGCATGGGTATTAGACATGAAGTGAATGCTTTTTATTGTATTCTCACTACTGACAAGAAGAGTGTTGAAGCACCACCTCAAAGCGAGTCCCCTCCATAAATAAAATGGTCGATATAACTTGAGGAGCCAAGGGCCCATTTTTTAAAAGGAGGTGATGAGACACACATTGAAGGAACAATTATTAAGAATTATCTCACCACCAGTCAATCTTGCTCATAATACACAAAGTAAGTATGGTAATGCTACTGCTCCTAAGAACACTTCCACCAGCAGCAAAAATAAGTCCATCACTCTGGAAGTGTCAAACAAATCTACCCCTCCAAACATTTGATCGCTGCCTACTAAAAGTGAAACAATCGATTATAACATAGTTGAAGATTTGAAGAGAGCTAGTGCCAATTTTTCCATGTTTGAGCTCATGAAGATAGTAGGCCAGTGTGAACTGCTCGTCCAAGCCTTTTAATAACCTTCGCCAGGTGACAAAGCTTCTTACTCTCAAAATATGCCTAGTAAGTCTTCTAGTTCCCTTGAATATGTGGTTAATGCTAAAACATTAGATGTTAACACTCTTTGCCCTCCATTTTTGTTAACTTTGAAATTTTTAATTACAATGTCCATTATTGTTTAGTTGATTCAGGTGCATCTTTGAATGTAACGCGATTATCTGTTGCTAAGATAATAAATGTAAAATGGGACAAAATCGATGTACAAATCATTCAGTTGGACAAATCTCTTTTCCAAGCTATTGGTGAACTCAAGAATGTTATTATTCAATTATCATCTGATCACCAAGTTCACCAATGTATAAATATTGTAATTATGGACATCCCTGAAGCCTATGGCATACTCCTGAGTAGAGATTGGTCTAGTAAATTACAAGGGTATTTTGCTATGGATTGGTCACATTTATGGTTTCCATATAAGGGTAGAAAGAATCAGATTTGAGTGGAAAGTGAATCATACATAAAATACACTATGACACCACTTGAGGGCCATAATGAGCCTGTTTCCTTTGCTGATTTAATATTTGGAAATTATTTATTGGAAACCCACCATGGGTGTTATCAAGCCCAACCATCACTAGTTCCACCAGATACACAGTTGGAGCTCCTTCCTTGTTCTCCAGTTGATGTAAATGAATCTTGTAATATAGATTTACATAGTAATAGTAGTATAGGAAGCAACTTAGTAGCTAATAACATTTGTACTTTATACTTTGATGGTTCAAAGATGCAGGACGGTTGTGGAGTTGGTTGTGTACCTATAGATCCATGTAATAAGAAGCATATCATTTCATGTCATTTGGAGTTCGAGTGTGAAAATAATACTGCCAAATATGAAGTGCTCATACTTTGACTAAAGAAGGCCATCAATATGAAGATAGATTCACTCAAGGTAATTGGTGACTTAGAAGTGGCACTTGTAAGGTTCATGATACTATCCACTGTGTTTCACCAAATATTAAAAAATACCAGTAGGAGGTATGTCAAATAATTAATTATTTTAAAGCTTTTAATGTCATTTATGTTCCTAGGTTTAGAATTGTCGCAGCATATGCAACTGCTAGGATGTCACCATTATGTTGATGGTGCTGGAAATTCGTCAACTAAAGGGATCTCCCCGATGTGAAGTCCCAATTAGACCTCACACCATTTGGAGTAGGAGCTCCATCCGGAGTGTCGACCCAGTTGCCATGTATTCTTATAGATTTTCCTTGTCTTTAGTTGTCATCAAGAGAGAGAAGTGTGTATATGCCTTTGAGAATAGCAAATGTGTGCCTGGTGAATGTTTGGTTGCAAGTGTAGCAAGGTTATTCTACTGTAGAGCAAGGATAAATGAGCCTCTTAAAAGAGAGGTAATAGTACCACCCTAATAGAGGCGCACACAAGCGAAAAGACAATCGCCTAACATCAAGAAGAATAGTCCACATAGATGTGGCGATTGTTACAACCATTACAACACATTTTCAATGATATAAGCATTAAAATAACTGAAACAGTTCAACTACTTTAGTACACGTGAAAAAAAAAATGAATCATAAACATTCACAGAACAATCTTACACATATTCACAATCCATGCATGAAAATGTGTTGGCCATCAAGCTTCAAGTATTAAGTAAAAGTCCCAAGATACATGTATACAATGAACACCACTAGCTCCAATAGTGGAACAATGGATCCATGACTTGCTCCACAAAAGTACTAACGCTGTCTCTCTGATGCCTTATGGGAGAAGCCAAGGTGAAAAAGTCCTTTGCGTGTACAATGAGGATACAATATATATAACAAATGAGGTGACCATTCACCTCCCTTGTGACTCTTGGACTACCCTCGTGACTATTTGACTTCTCCATGACCCTTTGACTTCCTACATGACTTTTCAAATTACATGGATGACTCTTAACTTTCAATTTTACAATACATTTTCCAATGCTGAATTACATATTACACAAATGATGTGGCACATGATGGCTAATGACACAACATGACATGACAATCTCAAGTCACATTTTACTATTGCTTTATTTGTGTCTTCTTGTAGAGATGGTGCATCTTCTTCTTCTTCCTCCTCCTTATGACTTGAAGATAAGGAGTCTTCAATGTGGTTTTCAGCATGATGGTTTTCTACCCATGGTATTTTGTAGATCCGGTCAAGGGAACTACGGTTATTTCCTAATCCAGGGTTAATGGATTAGGGTTTATGAATGCTTCAGAATTTATATATATGTATTGTAACAATGAAAGGAACATAATGAAAAATCAATCTGGTAGTCCTTTTTTTGGGATCCAAGGGAAAATCTCTATGTATTTTTTTTTATGTTTTTCACTATTGTATATTTTCTGTTTTTTTTTTAAGAGTTAGTTTACAGGTAATTTATGTATAGGGTTAAAACCTACATTTGGTATCAAAATTTGTTTAAGCTTCGAGGGGATGCCTTTGCTATTGATGTGTTTTTCTCAGGCCTGTAGTAGACCCCTCTAAGTGGGAGATTTGCAGGATCAATTCTTGTGATGAAAGAAGATGGTGAGCAGTGGAAAGAAAAATATTGAGAAATTTAATGGTCAGAGTTTTGAGTTGTGGAAACTCAATATGGAGGATCTCCTCGTGGATAAAGATCAGTGGATCATGGTAGATCTGAGTACTTAACCAATGACAATGTCAGCAGAAGACTAGGTGAAGTTAGATCACAAGGAAAAGAGCACAATACGGTTATGTATCTTGGATTCAATATTGTTGAATGTATTAGGGGAAGCTATGTCGACTGCTTTGTGGAACACGTTAGGGAATTTGTACAATCTAAGTCTATGGTGAAAAAATTGTTCCTATGGAAAAATATGTATAACCTGGAGATGAAGGATGGAGGTTCAATGACATAGAATATGAACGAATTTAATACTGTGGCAAGCAAATTTTTATCTGTTGATATTAAAATTTTAGATGAAGATAAGTGCATTAATTTGTTGTGTTCTCTACCAGATTCGTGGGATAGTCTAGTTGTTGCAATAGGTAGCAATACAACTACATGGAAGTTTGATGAAATAGTCTCATCCTTGTTGTTGGAGGAAATGAGACAGAAAAATATGGAGGGCTAGAATGGAGATTCCTTGTTTGCACAAGGATAGTCCCAAAATAGAAACAAAATTAAGTTCTCAAGTGGAAGATCTAAATCTAGAATGAGATCTAAATCTCTAAGAAAGCATGTAAAGGTGTGTTGGAAATGCAGAAAGGAAGGGTACATCAAAAAGGACTGTAGATCTAAAGCCCCTGAGAAAGGACAACGATATGATGATACTCCTTCTTTAGAGGCAAAAACCACCTCAGTTGAGATGTACACTTGGCTTCTTCTTCAAGTACACATTTAGATCACGAGGCATGGTTGATTGACTCAGGTGCATCCTTTCACTTCACTCCCCATAGGGAGTGGTTTTGCAAGTATAAGATATATGATGGTGGTGATGTATTCTTATGGGATGACAAGAAGATTAGAATCGCCGGACATGGAAAAGTCAAGCTGAAGTTGCAAGGTGGAAGGATTCGAACACTTCCTGGTGTTCTGCATATTCCTGCATTGGCCAAAAATCTGATTTTTGTAAGCAAGATGGATGATGCAGGTGTAAAAGCAGTGTTAGATAAAGATACCTGTAAGATGGTTCAGGGAGCACTGGTATTGATGCGGAGAGTTCGGATTGGAACTCCGTACAAACTTCTGGGTAGTATTGTTATTGATGGGTGCAAAAGTTTTGTGGTTCTTGAAAGTGGAGCAGAAAAACTAGTGGTCTCTGGAGAATGGCATTAAAGGCTTCAACATATTAGAGAGAAGGGCCTTAGAATACTTCATGGTAATGGTATGGTAGAAGCTATGTCTAATTTTTTTTGGATTTCAATTTTTTTGAACATTGTGTATATGGGAAGCAGAATCAGGCGAGTTTTCCCTCTGGTGCTAAGAGGGCAAAAGAGATATTAGAGCTTGTGCATAGTGATTTATTTGGACTTGTGTCAGTTTTATCACTGGGTAAGTCTATGTACTATGTATCATTTATATATGATTTCTCAAGGAATACATGGATATATTTCCTCAGGAAGAAATCTGAAGTCTTTGACAAGTTTAAAGAATTTAAGGCTCTAGTGGAAAACCAAACAGAGAAAAAGATAAAGGTGTTGATGATAGATAATGGTGGAGAGTTCTGCAAGAAGGAATGTGAAGAGTTATGTAATAAGTGTGGTATAGCACGACAGAAGACTACTCCATACACACCTCAACAAAATGAAGCTGCAGAAAGAATGAGCATGACATTGATGGAAAAGGTAAGAAGCATTCTCAGTGGTGCCAGGTTACAACAAGAATTATGGGTAGAGGCGATGGAGACTACATGTTACCTGGTTAATAGATCACATTCATCAGCGTTGGAAGATAAGACTACACATGAGGTATGCACTCTTAAGAAACCCTCTCTTTCACATCTGAGGGTATTTGGTTGTGATGCATATGTACATGTTCCAAATGAGAAAAGAACCAAGTTGGATAATAAGTCTGAAAGGTACATGTTTATTGGGTATAATGATTGTTTAAAAGGCTATAAGATTTGGAACTGAAAAACAAGGAAGGTTGTGTACAATTGAGATGTGGTGTTTAGAGAGGTGGAAAATGTTATTAAACATTAAGTCCTACAAAAGGAACCCGAGAAGGTAGAGTTTGAGCCAAAGGAGGAAGAATCAGACTCTACAATAGAAAATGAATCAAATGATGAAGAGCCACAAAATCCAGCTGTGAGAAGATCAGTTCGAGAAAGAAGGCAACCATAAAGTTATAGTCATTAGATTCCCAGAATTGTCAGGGAGACAGTAGATTCAGAGGATGGAAAACTCTAGAAAGAGGCCATGGTTGATGAAATGGCATCTTTGGAAAATAATGAGGCTTGGGATCTAGTGGAGAAATATAATGCTCAGTTGGTAGCAAAAGGTTATTCCCAGGTGTTGGGAATTGATATTAGTGATATCTCCTGTTTCCAAGGTAGCTTCTATCAGATTACTTTTATCTGTTGCTACTGCCTTTTATTTTAAGGTAGAAAAGATGGATGTGTAGACAACATTTCTTTTCGGGAATCTAGAAGAAGAGATCTACACGAAGCAACTTGAAGGCTTTGCAGTGAAGGGAAAGAAAGAATTGGTATGCAGGTTAAAAAAGTCTTTCTATGGGTTAAAACAATCACCAAGGATGTGGTATCAGAAATTTGATACATATATATGGGGACTTGGCTTCACTCGAAGCAAAGTGGATCACTGTGTGTATTTTAAATTAATTAGTGACCATGTTATTTATCTGGTCTTTCATGTGGATGATATGCTGTTGATTGGAAATGATAAAGAAATTATCCAGGATTTGAAGACCTAATTATCCTCCAAATTCGGCATGATGGATCTTAGTGCTGCAAACTATATTTTGGGCATGGAAATTTAATGAGATCAGCAAAAAAAATGGAAGATTTGGTTAAACCAGAGGAGGTATGTCAAGAAAATATTGTAGAGGCTTAATATGTAGGATAGTAAACCAATGAAGGTTCCTATTCCTATAGGTGTAAAGTTATCTAGTAAACAGTGTCCCAAGACACAAGAAGAGGAAGAGTACAAGTCTCTTGTTCCATAAGCAAGTGCAATCGATAGCCTGATGTATGTAATGGTTTGTACTAGATCAGACATTGCACATGCAGTGGGATTATGGATCCAGTTTATGTCAAAACCAGGGAAGGAGCATTGGACAATAGTGAAGCAGGATTTTAGACTAGGCTAGAGATCTGGATAAGAAAATATCTACAAGTGGGTATGTGTTTAACCTATTTGGAGGTGCAGCCAGTTGGATGAGCAAGAGACAGTCTAGAGTGGCACTTTCAAACTACAGAGGCAAAATACATGGCAACCACTCATGCAAGCATGGAAATAGTTTGGTTGCAAATATTGTGTTCAAGTATGGGGTTAGTACATTGAGCTATAAGGATAGACTGTGGCAGCCAAAGTACAATTTTCTTGGCAAAGAAATCTGCTTTTCATTTAAAGATAAATCACATTGATGTTCAGTATCACTTTGCGAGGGATATGGTTGAGGAGAAAAAGGTGTTGCTGGTAAAGGTGGACACTTTGAGGAATGTTGCAGATGCATTAACAAAGTTTGTGACCACTAACAAGTTTTCTTGGTATAGAGAAATAATGGGTGTGTGCAGGGCTGGACCAATGACTAAGCTCTCTTGTGACCCCTTGTGTGGAAAAGAAAACAAGTGGGAGAATGTTGGGTGTGCGTTATATTCTTTCCACGACTAGTCGCATGTGCGGGGAGGTAGAAGCATCTCCTGTTCATTGCGCCGGGTGTAGCAAGGGGGTCATGGGGGGGTGCAACTCCCCCTGTCGTGGGGTTTCAGTGGGGATGGCCTCCCTACACAGGGTTCAGGGCAGTGACTTGGGAATGTTTTTTTTTTTGGACCCTCTATTAGGTGGGCGGACCTATCTATGGTTTTGTGCATGGGTTTTGCATATGGTTTTGGGCATAATGGTTTTTTGCCCATGGTATTTTTTAGATTTGGTCAAGGGAGCTATGGTTATGTTCTAATCCAAGGTTAATGGATTGGGGTTTATGATTGCTTCGACATGTATATATATGTATTGTAACATTCAAAGGAACATAATGAAAAATCAATCTGGTAGTCCCGTTTTTGGGATCTAGTGAAATCTCTATGCATTTGTTTTATGTTTCTCGCCATTGTATATTTTTCTGTTTTTTTTTTTTTAAGAAT
This sequence comes from Pinus taeda, assembly GCA_000404065.3. Lineage (NCBI taxonomy): Eukaryota > Viridiplantae > Streptophyta > Pinopsida > Pinales > Pinaceae > Pinus > Pinus taeda. Next base: position 46,729 of record APFE030958774.1, read on the forward strand.
TAGTTTGCAAATTATTTTTGTACATGGTTAAAACCTACATTCGTGACACATTGGTAGAACTCCAACTTCTCTTCTTTAGTCAATTATTTTGTGTAGGGTCTAGTCCTTCAAGGAGTATTGATTCATCATTTAAATTACCATGGCTTCCCCACTTACCCTGTGCATAAACATAGTCCCCTTCATTCCTTTACTCGATTAGACACAAACATAAGGTCAATGATCACACAATGCTTCAAATTAGGAAAGGGTAATGAAGTTCGCGAGCCTTATATTTTTAGAGTGTAGTTTTTCATCTCTAGTGTTGCTCCACTGCCAACAAGCCTAGACAACACCCCGAAGAAGTCACTTCAGGGACACAAACATTGCTTCACTGCCAGCAGACCTGGACAATACCCTGACAAAGTTGCTTGCTTTATCTCACTGTGTAGGAAGCCTTTCTCCTCTTTTGCCTTTATTTCTTTATTTTATAGGATTGTGCATCGACACTTATTTATTTCATGGGCGGAAGAGGGATCCCCACTTATTGAGAGCATAAGAGGTTTTCCATTCAAAGAAGCATATATAAGACCTCTGATATTGGTTTGCTCATTTAGATTTTTCCCTTGTCCTTCTCTACCTGATTGGATCAACCTAAAAACACCAAAACCTAAAGACCCAAGTGTAGGGATGAGCTTTCTAGAATAGGCATGGAGATCATGGTTCGACACAAAGCTTTCCTTACGCAAGAATCATATTTTCCACTGGAACATCATCGACCAAGGGTGTAACCAAGGTAAGAAAGAAAGACAAAGAGTTAGCCAAACATTGCATTGTCAGAAAGCCCATTTTCTATTTTGTCACATTTCCTTTTGATCCAATAGAGCATCTTCATGCAAGATCTTACAAAACGAAAGAAAAGATAACACACATCAAAGAAAAAAAACTAGAAGACAAAATAGAGGGTTTCTAAATTAAAACATGATGCGAAACTAAAATTAGAAAAGACAAGACAAACTACAGAAAATGAATGCAAGATGAATGTGCAGGTAAACTAATATGCAACTAGATCTACTCCTAACCTAACCAGCTAGAAGGTCGAGGTCATGTGTAATGAAATTTCCAATGAATCCACTGTAGCTACTTCCGACCTGCATTCACAAAGATACAAGCAATTAAAATAGATACAAATATTATGCCACATAAAAGATAATAGCTTGACTAACTTGCACAAAAAATAGAGGGTCTTTCCTATCAGTAGAAAGATATTCCATAGCCACTACTTCTAACCAGTTGACATTCTTACCTTTTCGATGACCATTGTAAGCAGACAAACCATGAAAGCTTCCTGTGAGTGCACCTTAATCTATGTCATCCTTCTTACCAAGCATGAGAAAAGACCAAAACTTGTTATTAGCAAAAGGGCTTACTAAGAAAGATGCTTCTAGGGATGCTTAGAAAATATCGTGAAATTCGAAATAGTCCTCTTGAAAACCCCAAAATCCTTGAAAAGATGATTTTTCAATTAAAGGTAGAGGGTCCAAATGAGAATCTTGTGAGAGACAATTGATTTGATCATATTCAGTCGGTTTCTCAAGACAATGAGGACCCGACATGACCATCAGCGAAGGCTGAAGTGCCTCAACCATTTGACAAATACTTGAAGGATGAGATGTTAAACCATGAAGATGAAAGAGTGTAAAACAACCGTCATAGGATATACTAGTGGCAAAATGATAAAAATGAATGACAATTAATATTATGATCACATGGACTGTTTATGGCATGAGATTCCCGGTTCAAAGATGGAACAATTTAAACATTTTTATGAATGCCTTGAACAAATGAATCATCTTCCTTGCATGATAGATATAGCAACCCATTTCCTTATAACCAGTAACATATTGCACTAGCATCGTAATCATAGAAAGAAGTGAAATGAATGCCAATACGACAAACACATGAAACTAGTCAGGATACAATGAGTGAAGAAGAATTTGATTCGCCAGATAACTCATGCATTCATTATTACTCAAGAGGATTTCAGGTGCGATGAAGGGAAAGGTTTGAAATATAACACTCACAAGAAAAACCAGGACCTGACTATTAAGAAACAAATCTGATAGGCATGATTCCCTCAGCCAAAGATGATTTTTGAAATGATTAACTTCACAGTTCCATGATTCTATGAGAGATACACATTACAAACATGCATTTTCTACATGAGATTTGCATGAAGATGAATCAACTGAAGAGGGTTGAATCCGATCAGAAATAAAATCTTGAAAGCTCGAAATACTACATCTGCAATACTAAACATCTTTCAAAAAGAAATTTACATCAAGTGGAACCATGCAAAGAAAAGAATTGTGTGAGAGAAACCATATCTGACTTAGTTCAGGGAGCTTAACAGAGTCACGAGATCCTAACATAACCATCAACGGAATTTGAAGCGCCTTGACTTCCTGACAAGTCCTGAAACTTTCAAGGATTGTAAAATCATAATCTGAAGATTGAATCAAATCATGCATGGTGTGAGGAGAACTTCTTCCTCAGATCTCAATGTGACCATTGCTAACCGGATGGAAGCCATCTTTGTCACTGATTTCGCTGGATTTTACAACTTCAACAACCATATTATTCAAATTGAAATATTCTTTTGATCACAAATCTGGAGATGTATGAATCGGGGAAATTTCATGAGCATGCTGATTTGAAGAGTTGTCTTCATGCAAAACAAGAGATGATGAGGGATGCAAAGAATACTCAGTGATTTGATTATTTCCTTTGATGTCATGGATAATCTCACTACCTTGTGTCACTTGATAAGTTAACTCATCAGGTGAATAACTTGAAGAGCAATGAGTATCCTTGTCGCAAGTTGATGCAATGCAAATGGTAGAACACAAGGGACAATTAGATGAAGAGGAAGTTTCTATAAGAGCATATTCTTCGACTAAATCAGATTCTAGATCTAAACCTTTCAAATCAAAATCTTTTAGAGGAACCGAAAGATTGGTTGTTGCACTTGGGAATTCATCATCACATACAACAACATAGTCATCATCATCAGAATGATTGTTTCCCAAGACTTCAAATTTATTAAGTAATTTCCATTTGATTCATCATTGAGATTGTCATATTGAAAATCAACCAAAGATGGAAGAGCATTATCCTGACATGGGGAACTTTGAAAAAGAGAAGAAAGATCAAATGCCTCTTCATTTTCTTTCCCCTCTACCTACATAATGTGACTGACTTGTACCTAATCGAAGTTAGAACCAACAACTTGAAAGTCAAGAGAGTGTGAAGAACTAGAGCAGATCATGATATAAAAATTCATGGCATGTAGATGATAGAGGGTGAAAAATGTCCCTTAAAGAAGTAGTATTTTCATTGGAACAAGATTCAGGATTGAGGTTAAGAATGCCAAAATCATCTTGAGGAGTGGAAGAATTAGTCTTCACCATAGGATTCATGATCCATTCTCGGGTTTCCTCCATTGGATCTGAATCATGAAAAGAAAGAGGAGGATGAGAAGATGTATTAGGAATTTGATTTGTAAATTTCCCAACTTTATTATCATCGGAAGGAGGCACCCACATTCGTACTGGAAAAGAAGGAGGACAAGGAAAAAAAGAAGTAGTAGGTTCCTCCTATGAAATTAGAGGTGCTTCATGATTTACAAAAGTTGGGGAAGTAGAAATACTAGGGGATTTAGATACACTGTGCAAAGAGATGTGAACCAAATGCTTAAAATTTTGTTTAAAAAATCTCAATATGTGTCTTCTCCCAAAAATTCATAATAAAGGTGAAGGAAACAAATAGAGAAATTCTCAATTAATTCATTAGGTTTTATCTTAGTTGATTAATTCTTTTAAGAAAATCTTGGTAAGCATACCTATCAAATGTTTTATGGAGCTCCTTTGCAAGTTGGTTGAATGAATGTATAGAAGCGTAAGGTAATGTATCACACCATCTCTTAACATGACCTTCAAATGTGAGGGTGAGAAATATAGCCATGACATACTTACAATGTATTCCATTAGAAAGAAAAAACCAGAAAACTTGAAACATATGTTCACAAAGAGTTAATTCTCCCTCGCCATCAAACTTAAATTGCGACATGTTTTAGAAAAAATCTGTAGGGATGGTAAGGTTAAGCTCTTTAGAATTATGATTTGGGAAAGATCCATTTTGGATAAGAGATTGAACGGAGACTCAACGGGCACAACCTGTTATCTGGCCATCCTTCTAGCACCATTTTGTTGATGGTGCTAGAAATCTGTCAACCAAGGGTGTCTCCCCAATGTGAAATCCTAATTAGACCTCACACCATTTGGAGTAGGAGATCCATCTGGAGTGTCGGCCCGGTTACCATGTCTTCTTATATATTTTCCTTGTCTTTAGCTGTCAGCAAAAGAGAGAAGCGTGTATGTGTCTTTGCGAAAATCAAGTAAGTGTGTTTGGTGAATGTTCGGTTGCAGGTGTATCAAGGTTATTCTATTGCAGAGGGAGGAGAAATGAGGCTCTTAAAATAGAGGTAATAGTACCACCCTAGTAGAGGCACACATAAGCAAAAAATAGAATCACCTAACATCAAGCAGAATAGTTTGCATAGATGCGACGACTTTTACAATCATTGCAACATATTTTTAATAAGATAAGCACTAAAATAACCGAAATAGTTCAACTACTTTAGTGCAAGTGAAAACCAACATGAATCATAAGCATTCACAAAATAGTCTTACAAATATTCAAAATCCATGCATGAAAATGTGTTGGCCATCAAGCTTCAAGTATCAAGTAAAATTCCCAAGATACATGCATACAACGAACATCACTAGCTCCAATAGTGGAGCATTGGAGCCACAAATTGCTCCCCAAAATTACTGACTCTGTCTCTTTGATGCCATATGGGAGAAGCCAAGGTGAAAAAGTCATTTTCTTTTACAACGAGGGTGTATATATAAAAAATGAGGTAACCATTCACCTCCCTTGTGACTCTTGGACTACCCTTATGACCTTTTGACTTCTCCATGACTCTTTGACTACCTACATGACATTTCACATTACATGGATGAATCTTTGACTTCCTACATGACATTTCACATTACATGAATGACTCTTTGAGTTCCACTTTTACAATACATTTTCCAATGTTGAATTACATATTCCACAAATGATGTGGCACATGATGGCTCATGACACGACATGACATGATTGCATGATGACATGGCAATGTCAAGTCACGTCTTGTTGTTTCTTTCTTTGTGTCTTCTTGAAGATATGGTGCATGTTCTTCTTCTTCCCCCTCCTTATGACTTGAATATAAGGAGTCTTCAATGTTGTCTTGATCTTCCATCTTCTGTTATAATCCAATGTTCCTTTGTCTTCTTTCCTAATGATCATCTTATCTCCTCAACTCCTTAGATATCTTCTAGCATGTCCTCCTTCTTCATCATCTTTCCATATCATGATAAAGTACTTGCATTTGCAATCCACTCATGACAAGACAACATCATTACAATAAAACCCTAGTCTAAGATGTCACACATGATCCAATGACTAAGCCAGAACTGGGTGGTAGGCTGAGAGAGAGGCTCAGTGACTATGAAATTACGCAGCTCAGGTAGTCAAGGGTAAGGATTGAGCCTTGAGACTCTGTAATGTGTAGTGAAGGCTTGGACTGAGCAATAAGATTGCGCAGTTGGGGAGCTCAAGGAGCCAGGATGAGGACTTGAGCACTGATATTGCCCACTACGCAGTTCTAGAAGTTAGAGGAGGCCATGTGATTTCACAATTGCACAGTTCAAGAGCTCAGAGATGAGGCTTGAGCCTTAAGACTACGCAATGCACAGTACTATCTCGATAGGAGAGAGAAATTACATAGTTTTTTAGGCCAGAGGTTTAGCTTGAGCATTGTGGATGCCTATTGCAATGTCCTAGAAGGCAGGAACTGCACATTGCGTAGTGCCAAGAGGAAGGGTTGCAACTTGAGGGATGAGACTGCAAAATGCGTAGTTCAGGAGGGTTATATGAGGCTAAGTTGCTTGGTTGGGAAGTTTTTTTAATTTGACTACGCATGGGATCTATGCAACTGATGTGAATAGTGACAAGACTTGAATGTGATCACACACTTATAACACTTGATGACACAACATATATCATCCAGTACATATGAGAAACATAATTCCCTTAGTGTGACAAATTTTTGACAACTTATGGCAAGTGCAACACCAAAGGTACACTTTGCGATGACCGCGACGACACTTGTGCAACAATGCTAAACTTTGGGAATGAGTGTGATGCATGTTTACAGGGTAAGTACAACTTATTAACGCAAATATTACCCCTTTAAACACACCAAAATTGGCTTTCATGCATTGTGTAACACTCCACATGCCAAAAGTTTACATTTATTATTTGAAGAGAAAAGGGGTAATGATAATGAAAGCGACACATGCCATAGTGAAGATAACATGAAAATGACACTAATTAAAGTGAAAGAAAGCAAAAGTGACAGTCAAAAGAAAGAAAATGACACTCTCAAAAGTGAAGGTGCGCAAAAGCAATATTTGAAAAACTCACCAAAATAGAAGTACAAATGCAGCCCAAAGTGAGTGATTGTCAATAACAGTGCACACTGACTGTCGACATGGGTTGAACACTGCTAAAACATTGAATTTATGGACTGTGCTATGCTTGTTCAAGCTTACGTAAAAGAATGCACTCATGAACTTTTTGCACACTGAGCATGTGTGAGCAAGTGACTTCAACTGATCAAGAAGTGACCACGGAATGAATGATCTCAAGATCCACAGTAGGCTCCAAAATTCAAGCATAGGCAAAATTTTGGAAGGTGTTTGTTGTAATGACAACACACTGAGAAATGGTTTTTCTATTGAGATTATATGTAAACCATATGTGCCTGATAACGTCACTAATATTTTCATTTTTCAATGATGACCAACAGATAGTGCATTTCATGGCTAGTGCAAACGTGTTTAAAAATGCTGCCATAAAGGAGGATGAACATGACAAGGCTTTGCAGGAGGCATTTAATGCAATAAAAGGAAACACTATGCCTAAAGGTGTGTTGTCTCTTGAAATATGATATGACCTGCAAAACCGGTTTAGAGGACCAACTAATACCAAGACTCAGAGCTCAAAGTTATCATCTGAACAAGTAAATTTGGGACATACGATGATGACTTAAAGACATATGATACTTATATTATCCAGCATGTCATTCCCATTAAAGAAGGGGTAAAACCTTTCCAACAGACACTAAGGAAAGTTCTTCCAACGCTGGAGCCCTTGATCCAAAAAGAATTGAGAATGTTGTTGAATGCTCAACATTTTCAAAGCCAGACATTCCACTTGGGTTTCAAATTTGGTCCCAGTCATAATTTTTTTTGGTGAGATAAGGTTATGTGTAGACTTACACAATCTCAACTAGGCATCTGATAAAGATAATTACCCAGTGTCATCCATGGAACAATATCTAGGTTTGAAATGTTCTCGCTACTAGATGGTTTTTTTGGCTATAATCAAGTGTTAGTGGTGGAACTGGATTGTTTGAAAACCACCTTTAGGACAAAATTGGGAACATTCTCTTTTAAGAGAATGCCATTTGGGCTTATTAATGTCGGTGCTACCTTTATTAGAGTGTATTTGTTTATTGGGATGATGTAAATTTGTTTTTCAAATGATGATCAGATCATGTACGTCATTTGAAACAAATATTTGAGAGGTGCCACAAATATGGGATTTATCTAAATCCAAAGAAAATCATCTTTGACGTGTCAGAAGGGACACCCTTAGAGAACATATTTGCAAAGAGTGGAATTAAAGTTGATAACGAGAGGGTTAAAGCTATAATTCAAATCCCATTCCCAATGAATAAGAAAGCTACACAATCTTTCTTAGGGAAGATTAATTTCCTACGAAAATTTATCTCTGATTATGATTAAATAGTTAAGCATTTACAGGAGATGATTAAGAAAGATGCGACTTACAAATGGACAAAAGGGAAAAGGATGTTTTCACTCAAATTAAATAGGTTGTTGTTGATGCACCTACATTATTTAGTCATGATTATGGCAAAGATTTATTGCTTTACACCTTTTCTTCATATTTGTCTATTGCGAGCGTACTGAATCAAAATTATGTTGAAGCAAACAAACAACCTATATCTTTCATGAATATTGGATTACAGGGGTCAGAGCTAAATTACCCCGCCATCGACAAACAAACATATGTTGTGTATAAGACAATAAAATATTTCAGGCCCTATCTTCTTAAAGCTCACATAATTATTTATGTGCCTCATCCAGGGGTTAGAACACTCTTTGTGCAACAAGAGCTGGGGTGAGAAGAAGGAAAATTGGATGACCTGTTTACAAGAATATGATATGGAATCTAAACTAGTTCATACCATTAAGGGTCATTTCCCCTGTCAACTTGCAATTGAAGTCAGAGATTCTCTCGAATAAGATATTTCTAATTGGGAGAAGGAAATATAGATGTACAATGTTGAACATGTTCCCTAGACCACATCTACAACACCATGGTATTTTGATATATGGAAATTCTTAGAGCATGAAACCTTGCCTACACATTTATTGAATAATTAAATGAGGGAAATTCGTCTTAAAGCTCTATCTTACCAGTTTTTTCATGGGGTTCTTTTTAGAAAGCACCACAACTGTGTCTTGCTAAGATGCCTTGTGCCACAAAATACAAACAAGGTACTTAGAGATCTGCACAATAGACTGATAGGTGGTCACTATGAAACTGACACAACTGTGCATAAAGTAATGAGGGTTGGTTATCATTGGCCCACTTTATTCAAATTTGCTCATGCATATGTTCGCAAGTGCCCAACATGTCAGAGATGTGACGGTCGGGATCAGAAGTCAACCACCCCACTGCTACTAGTAGAAGTCGAGGAACCTTTCCAATAGTGGTGCCTAGATGTTATCAAAGAAATGTTTCCACACTCATCAAAGCAATGCCGATATATTTTGACAGCGAAAGATTATTTTACTCAGTGGTTAGAAGAAGTTCCCTTAAGACAAGTAAATGACTAGGAAGTCATCCATTTCATGCAACAAAACATTATAAATAGGTTTGGTGTTCTGATGTCTCTTATCTTTGATAATGCAACTTATTTCTCTTTGTTGAAACTTTATGAATTTGCATTAGAAAATGGGATTGTATTAAAGAATGCATCTAACTATTACCTGAAGGGAAATGGTTTCGCTAAATCGACAAATAGAAATCTTGTTCGTATAATAAAGAAAACCATTTTCTTTGAGAAAAGGAGCTGGAAGAACGCTTTGACAAATGCATTATGGATTGACCGTGTCACTCCTAAGCCTTCCCTTAAAACCTCATCGTACTTTTTGGTTTATGGTAAAGAAGTTATCTTGCCCGTGAACCTGTATCTCCCAGCCTTGCAACTCTCCCATGAGTTCCAAGGTAGACTTTGCCAGTTTGTTCAGAACAAGATAGATACTTTACTCAAACTTGAGGAAGAAAGGCTCAAAGCCAAAGAGAGATTTGTCATCCATAAAAATCATGTTAAGCACTAGTTCGACAAGAAATATGCAGGGGCTAAGAGTTTCGATGTGCGCGACCTAGTACTGAAGTGGGATAAAGCCCACGAAGATAAAGGAAAACACTCGAAGTTCCAACCTTTGTGGATTGGCCCTTGTACCATTGAGGATAAGCTCAGTCATAATACCTTCAAGCTGAAATCCTTAGATGGGGGGATTGACCCCCTTCCCGTAAATGGTCGAGATTTGAAGCATTATTTTCAATGGCAACTACAAGCTACACTTCCTGTACAATTTTTCCTTTTTCTTTTATTTTTTGTTAGTGTTAGTCATATGTGTGTTGTGTTAGTCGTGTCCTCTCTTGTTTTGTGTCTTGGTCATTGTACATAAATAAGACCTTATGTGAAAAGTGCATGGCTAAAAAAGTCTTTGTCGTGAAATAAAAGAGAAGATGTGACAACCAAAATGCTTGGATTTCTATTTGTTCTTTTTCTTTGTTTGGGAAGATGCCATAGGTTGAGCTAAGTATGGATGGAAAATACAATATATCTAAAAGGAAAACCTTGAGGAAACCTATTAGATCTGTGCCTATTCTAGCATCCAAACTACTTAACTTTATATAAATCTACTTGTGTGTTACATGCTTATCCAATTTAGTAGAGAGGGATAAGTGGAAAATCTAAAGCGAGAAAAACAATATTAGAGGTTATAAAATACTTCTCTGAAGGGGAAACCTCCTCTTCTCTCAATAATTCAAGGTCACTCTTCCACCCATTGAAAATAATAAGTGTCGAAACATAGTACTACTAAATAAATAAATAAAGAGTGAAAGAAGAGAAAGGCTTCAAACGTAGGGAGGTGAAGCAAGAAACTTTGTCGGGGTACTATCCAAGCCTGCTGGCAACGAAGCAATGTTTGTGGTCCTGAAGTGACTCTATTAGGGCACTGTCAAGGCCTGCTAGCAATGGATCACCACCATAAATGAAAACTCATACTGTGTGAAAATTTCCGAATTTAACACATCAGAAACCCCTACTGCAATTACTAATTTAACATATCCTACTTGTTTTTTGCATTAAAAAGTTACTTAATTACATAAACATCGATGTAAACACTATTACAGCCTACACATGCATACAAATCATGAACTGAAATAAATTGAGACAAATACACAAGGGACACCATTATTTTTGGACAATCGTCCCTCGAAAAACACAATTCGGGAAAATCGATGCAACATATATAGGGTTTTTATTATTAAGAAGATTCTTGAATACAACTAGGGTGCCAGATATGGCTCACCCAACAGAGAAAAAACCTGGCAGAAGTACCTCCATCTGGAGACAAATATTCCGGAAAATTCAACAACTAGATGATCAAACCCCACAGTGACCCGACTGTTCCTAGTGTTGGACAACGATGGTTACTCCAAGCTTTGTGCTAGAAATTTGTCACTCCTCTAAGAGCTGCGTCACCCCAACAGTGAGCCTCCCTTGCTCAGAAAGTTGACTTTTCTAATCTGCATCCTCTCTGCCCCACAAAATCTCCCCAGCGCTGCCTCTAAGGGCCTTCGTCAGCCTCTATGGCTTCTGCATCACCTGAGTAGCCTTTTGCGTCACCTGTGTCAGCACCTATGGCCTCTGTGTCACCCTCTCAGGGACTGCGCTGCCTCTCCCGATGCTTCTTTACCTCTCTGCTATGTATTCTTTGATCTCGGACTGAAGTTCCCTTGCCGAACTTCCCCTCACTGCAACTCAGACCACTACCTCGATTTTCTCAGCAAACCACGCGCCAAAAAAAATTGAACTGTTCGATCTCTTAGTGTATCTCCAACTAACCCTCAATTCTCCTCTTATACTTTTCCTGTTGATGAATCAACGGTCGTGATCTAATCTCTAATCAACGGCGAAGATTAAAATAGACTTGATCCTCATCACTTAGAGCCTTCTCACCCATATTTTTATTAATACACATTAATATTTTTATTTTCCTAAGTTTAGATGTAGGAACCCATTAAAAATATTAATTATTTTAATAACTCCTCATCTAGGTAGAATTTCTCCAAACGATATGGAAATATCATGTGTTCTAGCCCCTCCACAAAAGTTTGGAGCTAGAGCACATTTGATGTTGCCCAAAATAAACACTCCCTCTTAGCAAGGAATGTGCTCTAGCAATACTTCCCCATAGAAGCATTACACTAATCCACTGCATCGGTCCTTTGTGTTGTTGATGCTTGGCTTGCTGCCCTTCATCAACTTCACCGTTGCTTCCTATACTGCTACCCATGACACTAGCACTGTCATTGCTACATATGTACTACAACTCCCTCTCAAAATATTGCCTCATGTTGCCCATAGCACTGCCACTACTAATTGTTGCACTGCAACCCACTTGCTGAGAAGTAAGCAACTGAAAAAATTCACCCAAAAACTGACATCCTGGTCATCATGGATGCCTCATGATCCTGAAGCTACTTCTACTGCTAATCTGTGCTGACCCTCTACTGCCACTGCATTGTTGCAAACTGCTATGTGCCTCTCGCACTACTACAACATCCACTACGATGCCTTAGACTTTGGCACTCTAGCTCTGCCACTGTCGCTCCTTCACACCTTGCTCCAACTGACACCCATCAATTTTCTACTGTTGTTAAGGGTTCCCGTAGCTGTATGTGATCTAAGAGTTTGGGCACCTCAAGGATCCTACCCCTTATGTATTCCTCTCCAATACAACTTAATATCGCCCCACCTCTTCTTGAGAGGTGCATGAGCACTCATGGTGCAATCATCATCCTCGCCTTCCTTGTCCGCTTTCGTTGGAGCAGTTTTCAATTCTGAAGCTTCCCTCTTGCCCTTCTTTAAGGGGCATTGAGTGGAATAATGTCCCAACTCCCCACAGTTGAAGCATATGACCTTGGTGATGTCCTTCGTCTTTCTCTTATGTTGCCCCTTCTGTCCTGACAATGCGAGAGTTTCATCCTCCTCCTCCTCCTTCTTGACTCGGGCTCCCTTGCCGCTACTCCCTATCTTGGTCATCCTCCTGAGCTCTTCTTGTCGAAGAGCTACCCACATCTCCTCCCAACTAGGGAGAGTTGCTCTGCCCAAGATAATTTGGAAAAAGGTCTCCTAATCCTTGGTGACTACATTCAGGGCAGTCCTAACCATGAACTCAGGATCTGGTGTAGAGCCCACGGAAGTCAACTGGTTGCAAATCCCTTACAACATGAGAAGGAAGGGATTTATCTCCTCTCCTTTCTACATCTAGTACTATCTCAGCTGATTTTCTAATAGCATCTTCCATCGCACGAAAGAGCCCTGGTACAAGGTGGTCAGGGTCTCCCACATACCCCTTGTTGTTTCCTTCTCAGCAATGTGTGGTACTACATGATCTTTGACCCCGTCTAGGATCATGCACTTTGCCTTCACCTGGGCCTCCTCATACTTCTTTGCTGCATCAATGTTAACCAGAACAACAACCACTTTCAAGGCATAGTCCTTGATGCGATGTTTATCTAGGATTGTCAAGATCTTGGCCTTCTAGATGAAAAAATTGGATGCTCCATCCAATCTGTACTGATCCTTCAACCCATTCATTGCCATCTCTACTCAACAATAGGACTAGTTCTCTTCTCCCTCTCATGTCGTCAATCTAGCAAGACTTTCTCTTCTCCCTCGCATGTCGTCAATCTAGCAGGACTTGGATCTGCATTCCTTGGGCACAAGAAACCCTCTAAGGAACAATCTCCTCTCTAGACTCCCTTTGATTCCTGATTTCCCTCTCATAAATACTTTGGCCAATTGTCGAATCACTCCTCTCCAATCCTCCTTTGCTGCTACAACCCGGATCTAGATTTCTTCGATAGAAATCTGTCAAGGCAGTGATTCCCTCTACCTTGGCTCAGTCTCCTTAGACATTATTATGCACCAACAAAAATAATGTCCCACCAGCTCCTCAAACTGAAAAACTTCTCAGCTTCCTTAGCCCCAACAACTTGAAGAATTTGAGCCTTTCAGGCTCTGTGCAATCATTGCGTGGGATGAATCAGCTCCTCCTAGCCAACTGCGTCAATCCTTCCTGGCTCAAAAAGATGACATGGCTTTGCATGAGTCTCATCTTCCCCCCTCTGCCTTTGCGCTGACCTTGATGGCTAACGCAGCTACTGCATGGGCTCCTCCCAGCTACTACGTCACCTCCACCTGGCTCAGAGTTATGATGCAGGAACTGCGTGAGCGTCTGCGTCACTTTCTCTACACTGCGTCACTCCTCCTTCTATGTCTCTGGCTTTGGAACAATGTTGTCACTTGGGACAATTGATTTTCTGCTACAAATTCTCTGGATTTCTTGGTTGGTGTCTTCAGTTTCCTATGATCTGTAATGCTCTAATACCATGTGAAAAATTATGAATCTAACACATCAGAAACCCCTACTACAATTACTGGTTTAACATCTCCCACTTGTTCTTTGCATTAACAAGTTACTTAATTACATAAACATCGATGTAAACATTATTACAGCCTACACATACAGACATGTCATGAAATGAAATAAACTGAGACAAATACACAAGGCACATCACTATTTTTGGACAATCGTCCCCGAAAAACCTAATTCGGTAAAACCGGTGCAACATATAGAGGGTTTGCATTATTAAGAAGAATCTTGAATACAACTAGGGTGCCAGATATGGCTCACCCAACAGAGAAAAAACCTGGCAGAAATACCTCTATCCAGAGACAGATATCCTGACAAATTCAGCAACTGGATGATCAAACCCCACAGTGACCTGGTTGTTCCTAGTGTTGGACATCGATGGCTACTCCAAGCTCTATGTTGGAACTGTGTCACTCCTCTAAGAGTTGCGTCACCCCAATAATGAGCCTCCCTTGCTCAAAAAGTCGGTTTTCTTGATCTGCATCCTCTCTGCCCCATAGAATTTCCCCAGCGCTGCCTCTAAGGGTCTTCATCAATCTCTATAACTTTTGTGTCACCTGCATCAACCTTCTGCGTCACTTGCGTTAGCCCCTACGGCCTCTGCGTCACCCTCTCAGGGTCTGTGCTGCCTCTCTCAATGCTTCTCTGGCTCTCTGCTATGTATTCTTCGGCCTCAAGCTGAAGTTCCCTTACCGAACTATGCATCACTGCAACTTAGGCCACTAGCTCGATTTCTTAGCAAACCATACCCCAGAAAAATCGAACTCTTTGATCTCTTGGTGTAGCTCTAGCTGACCCTCAAGCCTCCTCTTATGCTTTTCCTATTGATGAATCAATGGAAGTGATCTAATCTCTAATCAACGACTACGATTAAAACAAACTTGATCCTTGTCACTTAGAACCTTCTCACCCATATTTTTATTAATACACGTTAATATTTTTATTTTCCTAAGTTTAGAATTAGGAGCCCATTAAAAATATTAATTATTTTAATAACTCCTCATATGGTTGGAATTTATCCAAACGATTTCTGGGTTCGGAGATCTCATGTGTTCTAGTCCCTTCACAAAGTTTGGAGCTAGAGCACATTTGATGCTACCCAAAATCAACACTATGGATATTAGAAACTCGCTACGCATGTTACCCTTTCCTAGATTGAAACCATTGTGATACGACATATCTTTTGTGTGTTGAACCAAGTGAAATAAAGTGAGGTTCTATGTATATAACTAGGTCGAAAGGAGAAAGTCAAAGAAATTTTATTGGTGAATCAATACTTCCTAAAGGGTTGACCCTTTTAACTAAAAATCTATTCCTAGATAGGGAAGTTGAAGCTTGCCCAATGTGTCGCCAAGTGTTGCCACTACTACAACACCCTCCAAACATTTCATTAAATTTAAATTTTGGATCCTATTTCACCGTCATACCTAGTGTCACCTTGGTCTTCAAGTGGTGTTTCGAGTTATTCTATATGTTTCAAGTGTTCTTGACCATCCTTATGTGTCGTCACATTGATAAGAACATATTTAGTACATTTCATGGTAGTAACACCTTGTTGTTGTAAAATGAAACTTTTTGGTTGCATTCACACACACTTTGTTTGTTGTACTTGGGGAATGTATGTAAATTGAGATTTTGATGTCTATTTATCATTGTTCAATATTTTCTAAGTTTTCTTGATGAGTTGGTATGTGTCGCACATAATTTTATGTCTAAACTCATTGTGTTCGCCCCTTGTTCTATCCTCTATACTTAAACAAATTTTGGTTGGAAAGTGAACCCATTAAGGCAAGGAGCACATGAGCACACTCTCAAGCCTTGATAAAAAATCCATCATTATTCGGAAGTGTGTCTTGCACCCTCCAAGAGTGCATAGTGCACTCCTAAATCATATTTCCCCTTCCTTGTTCCTAGCTACGCCCATGAAGATCCAAGTCTTCCTTTGATCAAACTCCTTTGGCTCGAAGGATTATGCCCTCCTTGAGAGCATGAGCACACCCTGAAGACTCGAAGCTTAACCCCTTCAACTTTTGGCAATGCGCCCTCCTTAGCCCTTTAAGAGCATGAGCACACCCCGAAACCCTGAAGCCTCTCTCTTCAACCTTCAACTCTACGCCATGCACCCTCCTTGTCTCCTTGGAGCACACAACACACTTGAGAAGGTCAAAGCCTCATACTTCTTCCGTCAAACATGCGCCCTTTTCCTTCCCTTGAGTGTCTCCCTCTCTTGAGCACATGAGTGCATTTTGAAGCCTTGGAGCTTTTTCTCTTTATCCCTTCAGCCTTTCAAAGTGTGCCCTTATGCCCTAAAGATCTCCTTTCTTCTTCCAAGCGCAATGTTAAGGCATGACCACAAAATCTAGATGAAACATGTTAGAATACAAGATTTTTAGGCTAATGGTTGTTGGTCATGAGTGATTTTAGTTACAAGTATTTCAGGAACAACATGGAAAACATGCATAAAGATGATCAGGCAAAGCCGCAAAGAAGCCAGACGAAGGAAGCATCGAAGAACAAAGAACACATTGAAGTCTTGACAATCGAAGCATCCTCATGAAGACCCCATAAGATCAAAGACCCTTTGGACGGTGAAGCCATCAATGATCAAAAGTTGCATTTAGAACAAAGACATGAGTGGAAACCATGTCACCTACTTAAGAAATTCCATGTCATCTGTCACTATGAGTCCTGGTCATCAAAGATAGTGACTTGTCATATGTCATCACATGATGATGTGGAGGTTATGATGTAATCATTGTAAAGATAAATAAGTGGAAGTCCAAGAGTCATGTATGGACAAAAGAGCCATAAAAGTAAAGACATGTAGTACCAAGAGTCATATATAATTCCATAAGTCATTTGGAAGTCCAAGGGTTGTAAAAGTCAAAAGGGCATTAGGATTTTGAAAGTCAAGAGTCGTGAGGATGTGAAAAATCATGCCTTAAGTTATAAAAGGATCCTCATTAGTCATGCATGGGAATTTTAACCTTGGCTTCTCCGACAAGGCATTAGAGAAATAGAGTTAGTATTTTTGGGAGCAAGTAGTGGCTCTAACGCTCCATTATTGGAGCTAGTGGTGTTCATAGTACTTATGTATCTTGGAAATTTTGCTTAATACTTGAATCCTTTCAGCCAACACATTTTCATACATGGATTGTGGATGTTTTAAGGCTACTCTTTGAATGTTTATGATTCATGTTCGCTTTCACATGTATTGAAGAAATTGAACTATTTCAATGACTTTGGTGCTTAACTTATTGGAAATGTGTTGTAATGATTGTAATGATCCTCACACCTATGTGAACTATTTCGCTTGATGTTAAACACACCTTTCTCCATTAGGGTAGTATTATTACTTCGCTTTTAGAGGCTCACTTTATTTCCCCTCTACAATGAAAGAACCTTGATATATCTGCAATCAAACATTGACAAGGAACACTCGATTTCTCATTCAAGAGCACATGTGTGGCTCTCTCTCATGCTAACCATTAAATCCAGGGCATATCTTTAAGTAAACGACAACTAGGCCGTATTCCGGATGGCACTCCTACACCAATCGCTGTGAGGTCTAATTAGGACCTCATATTTGGGGGATCCCCTACATGTTGGTTGCATCCATCATCATCAACAGGGCCACATAATGCAAAAATAAGAGGTTCTCAAACTATTGAAGGACAATTTGATTATGGCACAAAATAGGATGAAACAACAAGAAGATCAACATCATAGTGAAAAGGAATTGGAAGTGGGGGATTGGGTATTTTTGAGGATAAAACCATATAAATAAAT
Source organism: Pinus taeda (assembly GCA_000404065.3). Lineage (NCBI taxonomy): Eukaryota > Viridiplantae > Streptophyta > Pinopsida > Pinales > Pinaceae > Pinus > Pinus taeda. The sequence goes on from APFE030958774.1 coordinate 64,491, forward strand.
GTCCCTAAAGAAACAAAAGAAGGACAATAAATTAGCACCCAAGTATTATGGCCCCTATGAGGTGTTGTAGAGGATTGGAAGTATGAATTACAAATTGGAGTTACCTCCATGTTCATGTGTACATCCAGTCTTCCATATTTTTTTATTAAAGAAGGTAACCAGTGACAAGATGTTAGTCAAAATTGTTTTACTAGAGATTAATGAAAAAACTTTTTATCATTTTTAAAGTGATTGGATCATTACGCTATGTTGAACACCTAAGGTTGCATTATTTTCCTCTTCCAATTTTCATAGTGTTGTTTTTCCTACATATAATCCTACTCCAATGTTTTAATTATTATCAAATGACATTGTGATGAGAATAACCTTGCTTATAATATTTGTTTTTTTTTAATCTCAAATTTATTATATCCATGGACTTTTTGTGCCACTAATATCACTCTCCTTAATTAATTATTATCTATTGGTTGCTTACAAACCTAACTTATACTACATAACTCATCCGTTAATTGATTACAAACTTCACTTATAAAAGTGGCCTTAATGGGTTGTGATCCACTTGAGTTGTTGGGAGGCCTACAAATTTGTGCATATTGGTAAGCCCATATAATACTATGATCATGACATAAGATGCTAACAAGAGTGATAACTACATAACATCATAGTCCCTACCTCTTTTGATAGTTATTGATATGTTGGTATGAATAAGACAGTGCGGGGTCCATGTTTTGTCATTATTTGAGAATGCTCCATTTCCAAAATCGTTTTTGCAAGCTGCACCTCTACACTTCACACAATGATGGTTAAACCTTGAGATATGCAGACTTCACAATCATTATAGTAGTTGCTTGAATTTGGTCACATCTTATCTGAAATTCAATTTAAGAAGCTAGATTAAATACAGGCGAGACAAACACTCAACAATATTATATATCAAGCAAGTGCATACCCAAAAATTTAAGTCCCACAAAATTAATATATCAATTTCACTCTGAGGTGCAGAGGAAGCTTTCTTTGTGTGGAGAGTGGAGGTGTAGGAGTGCAGAGATGCAAAAGAAGCACATCGAAAGCTTCCTTCATACCTCCGCACTCTCCACAATGAAAGCTTCCTCTACACCTTCACACTCAAAGGAAATATATTTGGATTTCTTATGAAATATATTTTGTAGAATCCTAATCAAAGTTATAAAGAAAATATGTGTAAATATCGACATGGAATATAAACTATGGATCTTTTTTAATAGATGTTTAGGGTTTCACTTATCTGATTTCTTTGAAAATGGTCTTTAATTGTTAGACATATGTCGGGCAGGAAAAACAATGAGATCATGGATTATGTTCGTCCATGGAAAAGGTATTTTACAGGAAGGAAATGATTCATCTATTGCAAACTTGAGGTGAGTTAGTGGTAGAAATGATGCCTGAAATTCTATCACAAATATCAACATCTTGTTTATTGCAATTTTTCAATGCCATGATCTACTTTCCCATTTTGGTGAATACATTATTAATTTTGTAGCTTGGGAGGTACTCCCATAGATCATGGGTACTTGATTTGTGAGGAGGTAACTAAAGTACGCAAGTTATGAGTTCTAACCCTAAATGAGTGTGAAAAGAACTCAACTTAATGTTATAAGGGTAAGTGGTCTAAAATGTTAAAATGATCTAGTGCTTTCCTAATAAAAACCAAAAGTGAATTATAAGTAGAGGCCAATGGAAAGGCCTAAAGACACATTGTGAAAATGATCATTCATGAGAGATATCCATGAATGAGAGGGATATCTGTCTGAGATAGCTACTACAAGTAAGATAGTGGAAGGTCTGGCCATGTATGGTAGACCTAGGGTCGAAGACCTAAGAAGAAGCCAAGTTTTTTGCAGGTGATCATGACTGAAGAAAAGGAATATTTTGATGGCCTATATATAGCTATTGGAGAGGTAGGTCTGGTTGAGTTTTCCTTGTGGTCTTGTTATAAGGGTAAGTAGTATGCCCATAAGAGAAGTGTTAGGTCCCTATAATACTAGTGTATTCCCCTTATTTTTATTGTTAATGTATCCCCCTATTGTTATTGTTGTTCCCATGTATCCACCATGTTGTTATTGTTGTGCTCCATAGAAGCCCACTATTGTTATTTTTGTTCCCTTACATTATTATTGTTATGTAGGCTCTGATTATATTGTGACCTCTTAGACTCTTATATATTCCAAGGAGGTATTATCATTTGAATCATCCAAGAATTGTTCATTTATGTAATGTAAAGGAGGTTTCACCATCAAAGAGGCTAATTTTCAAGAAGTCGAGCTATCTTTTCTTCTATTTTGTGAGTTGGTTGCGTAACATTTGGTATCAAAGCTTTTGATTCTAGGGTTTCACTTCTTCAAACATGCCATCTTGGAATTTTCGCTATAATTTTTTTTAATATGAGACTTCAGAAGATGAAATTGCAACCACGTAGAGTTGAAATATTGGTGAACTTCGTGTATTAATTTTAGATTTTGGTTCGCTATATTTTCGGATGTATGATCCAAGGAAGTTAGGATTTTTGTAGGTTCCATAATTCAATATCAAACAAGTGACCTAGGGAAAATTGTCATAACTTTTTCTCTGAGCATCAGATTTGAATTTCGTAAAAAGTGCCTAAAATTGCATGGAGAGTAGTTTTTCTTGTATGATTTTCAGGGCCAAAGGTTAAAACAATGACACATGACACTTCGTACAAGTTCACTTTACTGAACCCATCGATAATCAAGTCATCGTGGGAGATTGGACATAACTCTTTCTTTAAGAATCGAATCTTGGTCTGAATTATGGGGTTAGAGAGAAGACTCATAGGGCTACCATAGGACAAAATTTCAGACCTTGGAGACTCAAAATTATAGAGATATAATAGTTTCAATATCGATCTCTTAAAAAGTAAGAAAAATGTGTGTATTTTTTAATTTTGCATAACTTTTGTTTCAAAAATAAGTTTGAAGTGATTCAAAGGGCATATTGAAGCATAGATATTATTATTTGGTTCTAAATTCCTTCCCCAAAAAATAATTCTACACCCATTAATCCCTTAGAAAGTTCTACTATGATGCATGAATAGGAAGAATTGCAACATGATATATCAAAATTATAGGACCAAGTGCAACAAATTTCGTTCTCACAAAGAGCAACCAATGATGACATGGATGGCTTAAAATTGGACATGGATGGTATAAAAGGAAACATGGAGGTTTTTAAAGTAGACATGGATGTGATGAATGTCAAGTTGGAATGGTTGACAAAGTTGTTGCAAGAAAGGCTTCTCGATGGTGACAAGGTAATCCATGAAAATCATGATGAGGACAAAATGAATATGAATTATGATTTTAGAGACTCTAATGTGGGGTTTAAGAACCACCACATTCCAAAGATAGATATGAGCAAGTTTGATGGCAAGGATCCAATAACATGGATACTAAAGATGGATCGATATTTTAATCTACATGATGTGCAACCCTCACAAAAGGTACATATTACATCTTTATATTTAGAACCCAATCGGTTTGTATGGTATAGATGACTTTGTTTCATAAAAAACTTGTCACTTGGTAAATTTTTATGGAGGAAATGACAACACATTATGAAGATACAAAGAGCAACAGGGATACAACGTGATTGAAACAAAAAATCTCTAAACAACTAGGAAGATAATCAGGCTCCACACCCAACAAAGGAAACTTTCTTTGTGAAATTAACTCAATTAAAAATAAAAGATTAAAACATGTAACATATTTCAAACTTTAAAATATTAAAACTTATAACATATTTCAAACTTTATAGTAAATAAAACTACAAATATTCAATAATCAAAATAATAAAAGTTGCCATACATTATGTGTTTTCACTGAATTTCTTACCGACCATCACCGTGTTAGTGTTGTATTCTTGGGAGATGTATGCATTCAAAATCCATTTATTTTGTTTCCGATCAAGGGATGTTTCTCAATATTTATCAAGTCAATTATTAATGACATATGTCTAAATAGAATTATATAGCATTGAAAATGTATTGTAGAAATGTATAGATTTCAAAAGAACCAAGGTTTAGGCGGAATAGAAACAAGGATAGGAAGACTTCCATGCCTTTGCTGAGGGTGCCACTAAATTTTATTTATGTATGGATTTGAAAATACTTTATATAAGATACATATTAAATACGAACATGTTGTGAGAAGGTTAAGGTTAGATTAAAATAGACGCTCGATTCCAAATCCATGTAAATGTGGAAGTGTGGAGGTAAATGAGTGTGGAGGTGCATGAGTGTGGAGGTGTGGAAAGTGACAATTTTTGAAAACTGGGGAATGGAAGTTGTTTTCACAACAATTGTATAAATTCAACTCCTCCCACACAAATTAAGGTTCCCGACACCTTTGCTTGAATAGATAGGCTTCTTATCCCAACTCTTTCCAATTTGTGACAAGTTCAAAATTTTTCCTTTAGATAATGAAATTAAAAACTCAGACTCATTAACGGTCTTGTGAAGACTCTGACTAATCTTTTAGATTATATGAAAGGAATAACCATGAGAAAAGTCACAACAGGTAACATGTTCTCAGTAAAAGTTCTAGTTATAAGTGGACATACACATGCATAGACTACATGATTAATCCCAAAAGCAATGGAAACTTTTCAGAGCAGGTGAATGTCGAAGTCTAGAAATTATTACCTAAATAAAGCGCTCAGAAAAATCTCACAAAATATTTTAAATGTGAGAGCTGGCCTGGTACTCCCGAAAAAGCACATGAAAAAAAATATTAAATCATTTAATAGAATATTAACATCAATGTTAAATATGCATATTTTTCCTCCAATAATTTACACTGACCTCTCCTAAACATATGTGAAAGGAAGTAACACTAGTGTGGTGGCATCATGTTTGTAGACTACCAACACAAAGTGAGATAAGTGCTTGAATCGTGGGGATGGTGAAGCCAACGCAAAGTGCCAACTGGAAGATAATAACAACATGCATGGAAACACTATGAACAGTGGATGAAGCTTTCATTGTGCAAAGTGTGGAGGAAGCACAATGAAAGCTTCCTCTGCACCTTTGCACTCCGCACAATGAAGTTAACTCAATTAAAAATAAAAGATTAAAAAATATATATTTTAAACTTTAAAAGATTAAAACATATAACATGTTTCAAACTTTAGAGTAAATAGAACTACAAAGCCTCTATAACGAAAATAATAAAATTGTTGTACATTATGTGTTTTCATTGTATTTTTTTATTGATCTCCACCACGTTAGCGTTGTATTCTTGGGAGATATATGCATTCTAAATTCATCGAGTTTGTTAGCAATCGATGACAGATTCTTGATATTTATCAAGTCAATTACCAATGCCATATGTCTAAATAAAATTCTATGTAGAATTGAAAAGGTATTGCAGAAAAGTATAGATTTCAAAAGATCATAGGTCTAGTCAGAATAGAAAAAAGGATTGGAAGTCTTCCGCGTCTTTATTGAGGGCGGCACTAAATTTTATTTACATATGGATTTGAAAATCCTTTCTATAGGATACATATTAAATATGAACACGTTGTTAGAAGTGATGACGTTGTAAGAAGGTTAAGTTTAGTCGAAGATAAACAATCGATTCCAAATCCTTGAAATTGTGGAAGTGTGGAGGTACTGGAGTGCGGAGGTGTGGAAGGTGACCATTTTCAAAAAACGAGGAATAAAAGTTGTTTTTACAACAATTGTATAAATGCCACCCCCCGAACCCCCTCGCTTGTGTGAAAGACTTGGGTAGAGCACTAGAAATGTTAGGTTAACAATGTCAGTGTTAATGTCAAGTTAACAGTGTTAGTATCAGTGTTAGAGCATTCATCGATGAAATATCCATTTAGAAAATTAGTCTTTTTTATTTATTTTAAAATGATTTATGAGGTACTAACAAATACCAAAAATAAATTGCCCTCTAGCAAGGGAATTATGTCACATCAAGGCTCGCTTAACCAATGATTTGTTTTTGAATGATTAGCTTTTGTTGTGCTAATATCAATTATAAATTTCTAAACATATGCTTGTTTATTTCTTCTTGTGCTGAGGTTTCATTAGCTGTTTGTGTATGTAATCAGGTAAATTTCCTTCAGTTTAAAATGGCATTCATGAGAAAAATAGATTTAAAAACAAATATTGAATAGCAGACATTCAAAGTACAACAAATCATCAATGAGACACTTTAACACAATGTTTTGATGAAGGATTTCATCCCTCCTAGGCTACATCTCCTTGGCCCAACTTCGATGGCTTGGGCTTCTGTATTATCTCAATGTGGCAAAATGTTATTTTACAAAGCTCTATGGCTCCTGATACCTGGACCAATGTGTAAAGAATGTCCAAATTAGCCAAGAACACCTCTTATTGAGCTCAATTTGGTCGAAAATTTCCTTCTCCATGACTCAGTTAGTCTTTTCCTAGAAAAGTTCTACTAAATCTGGAATGAATCTAGTTAGCGCGCTAAATCTGGAGGCAGGCCCGAAATTGGGGGCACTGCCAAGTCCTCCCCAGACTAAACTGAGAGTTAACTAATAGTTAAACTGCACTTAATTAAATTAATTTGGATTAGTGCAAACCTTATCCTTAACATCCGATGATTTTGGTGGGTTGTTCACATGCGATGGTTAGCATCGCATTAACTATCAGGTTAATGGTCCATCGAAAGTGCTAACCGTTTGATGTTGTGGTAATCATGTTCACATGGAATATATTAAACCGTCGTGGAGTAATGGTATGCCGGAGCCGCCGGGTTAACATAAGTTGTTTGCGGTTTATAACAAATGCGTTCACATGGGGGAGAGTTGGCCTGCGGGTTGGCCCTCCCCTAACTACCCAACTCCTAACTGTTACACTTTAAATGCAAGCGGAAAACATATGGGGCAAGGATCACCCGGTAGCGGAGGCGGTTAAGGTGTATGGACTGTGTGCCAGAGGTCATGGGTTCGACCTCGACTTCCACCAAATTTTTGTTGAACTGCACCCTGCTTAGGCCATTGGGAGGTGCCACGTGGCAGCCTCCAGGCTTGCCACATGGCATTCTTCCATTGGTCCAAAAATAAACCAATCAGATTGTGCCAACACACCACTTGTATAACCCAATAAAACGATGCCACTTATCCATATGTGTTTCGTTGTTGACCATATTTGACCATGCCTAGTCACTTGCCACGTCAGCAGTATGAACTGCTAACTGTGCAGTGACTGGGCATTTTTTTTTTAATTTTGCGTGTTTAGCAAAGTGATCAGAACACAATAACTTTCTCATATGAACTCAGTTTTCGATGAAACGAGTTGCATTAGGATTGTTTTTTTGAGACGGACGAGATCATTCAAGTTTCGAGCCATTCTGAGAACTTTGATATTTGAGCTAAGTACTAAGCACTTGATCATTCCTCCCCACTAGGAGCCTTTTGGACCCCAAAAGATACTATCAATTTTTCAGTAGGTGAGGGTACAACTCCCTCACCTTCTCGATCTGCAACCATTTGGATTTTGAAGGCTTTTGTCCCTTGAATCCCACTCCAAGGTATTCAACATCCCCTCTCTTTGAAAGTCCTGATTCTTCTATCAAGTATGAGATCTTGCTAAAGATCATCTAGATATTTTGGCGAGAAATCATCTATTGATGGCAACTGAACATGTTCTCCTTGATCAACAATCAAAGGAGGCTCAAACAATCTCAAATTCTCAACATTAACAACAAAGAATATTTGCATATAAGGAGACAAATCAAGCTTAAATGCATTGTTACCAATCCTTTCTAGAATTTTAAAAGGACCATAACGGATTGGTTTAAGCTTTTTACCTTCCCCTTGAAGTATCTCTTTGCTAATATATAACCAAACTTCGTCACAAATTTGAAATTTTTGATCAACTTAGTGTTTGTCATGCCTTGCCTTGTAGTTGTTTTGACTTTTCTCAAGCTGTTCTTGCACTGTATGATGTATCAACTGAATTTGCTCTATGAACTTCCTTGCCTTATCGATGTCACTGTGGCCATTGATGGCGACATATTTCTCAAAGATGAATTCCAATGGCAATCTTGGCAAGTACCCATAACATGCCTCAAATGACGATGCGTTTGTGGAAGAATGCTTTGCTCTGTTGTATGCACGCTGTATTTGCAACTATTCATCCCACAACTTGGGATGTTTGCTACAAAAAAAATTTCTAAGAAGATAAATAATTGTTCTGCTGACCACCTCAGTTTGTCTGTCTATTTGTGGATGAAAATTTGTACTCTTGTTCAACTTTGTGTCCATCATGTTCCACAAATTTGACCAAAAATTCCCAACAAATCGAGAATCTCGATCACTTACAATAGAAGTAGGAAGACCAAAATGAACCCAAATGTTTTGGAAGAAAAGATGAGTTGTTTGTTCAACTGTAATTTTGTTTTTACGTGGTGTTAGTATGCACATCTTGTTGAACCTATCTACAACTACATACAAGTAATAATGACCTTTCCTTGACAATGGAATACCTCCTACAAAATCCATTGAGATACTCTCCCATGGACGTGAAGGTACCGGAAGTGGAGTGTATAAACCAAGTTTCCTATTGCTAAGCTTACTTGTAGTACATAAAGAACATCCTTTTATGAAACGAGAAACATTATCCAACATGCGTGGCTAATAACAATACCTTTGAAGATGTTCTTGCAGGCTGGGTGGTTCCTCCTAGCGGTTATAGTGGCAGCCAGTGGGATTCGACCCCTTGTAACACGAGTACGATACCACTGCCATTGCCGATTCCACTAGATATCAAAAAAAAAAAAAACAATACCTTTGAAGATTCGCTATTGTCTTGTCTACACCAAAGTGTCCAACGATCAATGAAGTGTGTGCCTCCCTTATGTGTTGTTTCTTTCTCCCTGTGGAATACACAACTTGCCCAAGTGATACAACAAACTGTTATGTACATGATAATCCAACTCTTCAATTTGATTTCCTTGACTCAAGCTTGCATATACTTCTTGAAAATGACTATCATTTTCATATTGTTCTATGCAACTTTAATGCAAAACAAAATTATGCTTGAGTATAACAGATGAATTTACAATAGGTCTTGAAAGAATATCAACTACCTTATTATAGATTCCCTTTTTATACTTGATAACCAAATGAAATTGTTGTAGAAAACCCATCCATCTGAAATGTCGTGACTGCTGCAACTTTGACTATGACTGTAAATACTGCAATGGTTGATGGTCGGTATGGATGATGGTCTCCTTCCCCATCAAATAATGCTTACATTTCTTAACACTTTGTACCAATGCATAAAGTTTTTTATCATAGATAGGATAGTTAGTTACAGTTCCATTACATATTTCAAAATGAAATGAAATGGGCTTACCATGTTGCAATAGAACTGCTCCCATGACATAGTCGCTTGCATCCGTTTGAATCTTGAATGGTTGTCTAAGATCCAGAAGAGCCAATACCGATGTTGAACTTATCTTTTGCTTCAAAGCATCAAATGCTTTTTGATGTACATGTCCCCAATGGAAGACTTTCTTGACACTTGTCAATGCATGTAATGGAGCTGCCTTTGAAGAAAAATTAGCGATAAATTTTCTCCAATATTGTGTTGCCCCTAAAAAGCTTATTACCTCTGTAACTGTATTGGGCTTGGGCCAATTCAGAATGACCTCAACCTTAGAGGGGTCGATCTTCAACTCACATCCTCCAATAATGTGTCCCAAATACACCAAAGAAGTCTTGCCAAATTCACACTTTGACATCTTTAAAAACAACTGTCCTTTCTCAAGACATCAAGTACTTTGTTTACATGCATAGCATGTTCATCTCTTAACTTGCTGAATATAAGAATATCATCTAAGTAGATAATGAAAAATTCATCTAGAAATGGTCTCAATACATCATTCATTACCCTCATGAAAGTAGCTGGAGCATTTGTAAGACTGAAAGGCATAACAAGCCACTCAAACAATCCTTGTTTAGTTTTAAATGCGGTTTTCCAAATGTCTTCTTCAGCTATCCTAACTTGAGGATAACCACTTTGTAAGTCTAAATTAGTGAAATGCTTTGCATACCTCAGCTGATCAAGCAAATCATCAATTCTTGGGAGTGGATAACGATTCTTTAACGTGATTTTGTTCAGTGGACAAAAATCCACACACATGTGCCAAGTTCCATCCTTCTTTGGCACTAAGACAATGGGTGAACCACATGGCGAAGTAGATGGGCGTATGATACCTTTGTCCAACAATTCTTGAATTTTCTTTTTGATTTCCATGCTCTCCATAATCGACATGCGATATATGCCTATGTTTGGAAGTGGAATATCCTGTTGCAACTGAATCTCATGCTGAATTCCCCTCTTGGGAGGTAACCCCTTTGGTTCCTGAAACATCTCGCCATGCTTGCTTACCACATCAAACAAATCAGATTTCAATTTATCATTACAACCTTCAAAATATTCATAACCAATATCATTCTTTTTCTTGATCATGAGAAGCACAAAATTTTTACTTGCATTTACTGTTCTCTTCATCTTCCCTACATTAACCAAAGAAATATTCAGCTTTTTGCGATGCGCTCTCACAATGTACTCCACCCCATTCTTGAGCAATATGTATTTGTTGTCATGGCGATAAAATACTGCTTTCATATCATACAAATAATGACTACCCAAAATAATTCCTCAGATGCCAATTGGAACTACATTAACTCAACTTCATCAATGAACTTTTTAGTAATGGCGAACTTGAATAAACACTTCCTTGTAACCTGTAAGTTTGCATTGTTAACTATCCAACCCAATGGATTTGGATTATAATGAGGTACAATTTCAAGGCTTATTTTTTTAAACAAGTCTTCTGAAATCAAGTTTGATTGTGACCCACTATCAAATAATGCATCAATATTTGTATGATTTGAAATCACTCTTACATGAAACAACTCTATTCTTGACTCTTCATTTGGAGTGTTGTTTTGACTATGTGATGAACTAGTGCTTGCAATAATTTCTTTTCCTTTTGTAACCATGTCTGAAATCTTGGTGTCATCACTAGAGTCCGAACCAAGATCATGTTGTGTGGTAGCGGTCATCTTTTGTTTTCCCTTATTGTTTTGTTTCTTAGGCCTTAATTTGGGATGCAATTTCTAGTAGTGGGCTTCATCATGCCCCTCTTTGTAACAATGTTTGCATGTGATTTTCTCCCCTTTTTCCTTCACACTTGCATTCTTTTTTCCCTTCCATTTTCCACCCTTCTCTTTCTCCTTACCCTTGAATGGATTCCTCTTACTATCCTTTTCCTGAATGTTCTTTCCTCTAGATTCTAGGCGCGTGGCTTGCACACATACCTCATCTAAATTGTTTGGATTGAACATAAGAATAATATGTTTCAAATAGGAATGTAAACCCCCAATATATTTTAGCAGTGTATCTTGGGAATTCAAATTTACTCTTAACAACAAAGCCCTTTTCCTAAACTCCTATGTATAATCTTGGACTATTTGGCCTTTAAGATGCCTAAAATTGTGCCAACTCATAACAACATTTTGCATATAGGCTAAAGGATAAAACTATCTTTTAATTGCAGAAACAAATTCAACCCAAGTAATGGATATCTTACCTTGGATTTGCATTTCCTCTTGAGTCTTTGCTTCCCACCAAATTAATGCAACTCCTTCTAGCCTCACTGAAGCCAACTGGATTTTTATGTCGTCTTCTTGAAGGTTCTGAATTCTATCGTATACCACCAATTGTCGAATCCAGTTGTCCAACTACTCTGCATTCACCTCTCCATTTTACGTGGGAAGTTTGAATTTTATGTCCAATTTAAGTAAGGGAGTCTTTCGTTTTTGGGTTTTTGAATGAGTATGGGCAGTTTCAGTGGTGTTAGTGAAAGATGATGTTGTGTGAGATGATGAAGATGATGAGGACGGTGGAGATGGAAGTGGCTTTCCACCATTCCCTTTGGAATCCTTCTTCTCATCTTTTTTTATCCTCTGAGCTTCCTTCTCCATGTGGAGGCTTAGAACTCTCTCCAACAATTCTAGTGTTCCTCTCTTCATAGAGGACTTTAACCATCTCAGTTAAAGTGAAGAAAGCTTTCTTGAATTCTTCCTCTTCTGAAGAAGGACCTTCAGGCTCTCTTTCTCCAGACATAATGGCTGTGGATTCATGCTTAGAAACTGGTACTGCTTGTACCTCTTTAATCTCAGTTGAAGGCAAAACTTGAAGAGTTTCAAGTGCAACTGGAATTGGAACTTTGGGTGGTGGAGATTGTGGCCTTGTGGCTCTCCTTATTCTTGGGATTACCTTAGGAGTTGCTACCAATTGCTTCCCTTCTCCTTTCTGCAACTTTAACCTTGTAAGCATCACAATTTTGCAACCATTAAAACCCTAATTGCACAAACTCAAGCAATTAAGCAATTCAACCTTGCTTTGATACCAACTTGATCTATTTTTGAATGATTAGTTTTTTCTGTTTAATATCAATTACAAATTTATAAACATATGCTTGTTTATTTCTTCTTGTGCCGAGGTTTCATCAGCTTTTTGTGTATGTAATCAGGTAAATTTCCTTAAGTTTAAAATGACATTCATGAACAAAATAGCTTTAAAAACAAATACTGAACAACAAAAATTCAAAGTACATCAAACCATCAATGAGACACTTTAACACAATGTTTTAATGGAGGAGTTCACCCCTCCTGGGCTACATCTCCTTGGTCCAGCTTCCATGGCTTGGGCCTCTGTATTAGCTCAATGTGGCAAAATGCTATTTTACAAATCTCTATGGTTCTTGATACCTGCACCAATGTGTTCAGAATGTCAAAATTAGCCAAGAATACCACTTCCTCAGCTCAATTTGGTAAAAAAAAACCTTCTCCATGACTCAGTCAGTCTTTCCCTAGAGAAGTTCCACTAAATCTGTAATGACTCCAGTTAGCGCCCTAAATCTGGAGGTAGGCCCAAAATTGGGGGCACCGCCAAATCCTCCACCAGACTAAACTGAGATTTAACTAATAGTTAAATTGTGCTTAATTAAATTAATCTGGATTAGAGTAAACCTTATCCTTAACATATGGCGATTTTGGTGCGTTGTTCACATGCGTTGGTTAGCATTGCATTAACCGCCGGGTTAATGGTCCATCAGAAGTGCTGACTGTTTGATCTTGCGGTAATCGCGTTCACATGGTGTATATTAACCGTTGGGGAGTAATGCTATGCCGAAGCTGTCGGGTTAACATAACTGTTTGCAGTTTATAACAAATGCGTTCACACGGGGGAGGGTTGGCCCTCCCCTAACCACCCAACTCCTAACCATTACACTTTAAATGCAAGCGGAAAACATATTGGGTAAGGATCACCCAGTAGCGGAGGCAGTTAAGGCGTATGGACTGTGTGCTCAAGGTCGTGGGTTTGACCCTGAATTCCACCAAATTTTTGTTGAACTGCACTCTGCTTAGGCCATTGGGAGGTGCCACATGGCGGCCTCCAGACTTGCCACGTGGCATTCTTACATAGGTCCAAAAATAAACCAATCATATTGAGCCAACACACCACCTGTATAACCCGATCGAATGATGCCACTAGTCCATCTGTGATTTTTCATTGACCATCTTTGACCATGCCTAGTCACTTGCCACGTTAGCAGTACGGACAACTGTTTGTTCAGTGACTGGGCATTGTTTTTTGAAAATTTTGCTTGTTTAGCAAAGCGATTAGAACACAATAACTTTCTCATACGAACTCGGTTTTCGACGAAACGAGTTGCGTTAGGATCATTTTTCTGAGATGGGCGCGGTCGTTCAGGTTTCGAGCCATTCTAAGAACTCTAACTTTTGAGCTAAACACTGAGTACTTGATCATCCAATGGAAAATTAGAAATAAGATTTCCAAAAATTAAAAAATTATTTTTTCAATTTACGAAAAATAGATATATTGAACATTTTCCTGAAACTTTGGTTAAAGTTACTAAAAACATAAAAACTTGACAAACTAATCGAGAATCGAGAATCAAGAAACTTTGACCACTAAATAGATGATATAATAACTATAGTACTTAATAGAAGCAAATCCTAATAAACCTTGCAAATATCTAATCTATATAATTTAATACATCAACATTTCAACCATTAAGATGGAATGGTATCACATTATTTGCTTAAAGAATGAGGCATTCTCTTGTAGTTTATTAAATTAGTATCATAAAATTTCCTCACCTCATGTGACATTGTGGATTGGCATTTATCTTTCATAGCTAGAAAGTCTTTTTTTTTTTCCTTCCTTTCAACACTCCATAATGATATTACATAAAAGGTTTCAGATTTTTACAAATATTAAAAAGCAACTTATTTCCCCAAAAGCGTGGACAGAGAGGGCATATTTTCTTGTGGATAAAAAATCTCTCTGAGCAAGTTCATGCGAAAATCTATCACATCCCATACTAGAACTCATGGGCGAGTGGAGATAGAGATATAGCAGAAGATACCGCAACAAAGAACGAAGATTGAAGCTTGACGGTGTGGTCACGGTTACATACATTCATTTACACATTATTCTCAATCTCCACCTGAATCTGAATCTGGTCACCATGCTTTCAATATCCAACATTTCACTTGCTGTTATTCCTCACCCCCCTCCTCATTCTTCTTCAAACAAGAAGAAGAAGAAGCCTGCCACCCATATTATTTCCCCTCGCAAAACCCTTCCACCCTCCTCTCGCGCTACACACTCCTCCCACGCTCTCAATGTAAATGCGGAGCAGCACATTAAAAAACTGTGTCAGAAAAATAAGCTTCCAGAGGCAGTGGAGACCTTCAAGCACATGCTTTTTTCAGCTTCATCCGTTCCATCTATTATCATCTGCACTCTTCTCTTAAGAAACCTAGCCCGAGGGAAACGACACCAGTTAGCCTTGTCTGTTTATAACCTTATGATTGAAGCGGGTATTGTTCCAGATCTCACAACTTTAAACATTGTCATCAATTGCTACTGTGAAACAGGGCGAAAGGATTACGCATTCAAAGTGTTTGAAGCAATGAAAATTCAGGGGTTTGTTCCAAATGTCATAACTTTCAATACGCTCATGAAAGGGCTCTGCAGGGAGGGCAGAATAGAGGATGCCGTGAACCTTTACTATCAAATGGTGGGCAAAGATCAGGTTCCTGATGTTGTTACGTATAGTACCTTAATATATGGTTTCTGCAAATATGGTAAAATCCACGAGGCGTTCGGGTTGTTAGCAGTGATGCTGCAAAAGGGCTATGAACCTGATACAATCACGTTTAATATCCTCATGGATGGACTCTGCAAAGAAGGTAAGCTCCAAGAGGCCAGTAAACTACTCAATGAGATGTTAAAGAAAGGTTATAATCCCAATGTCATTACATACAATACTCTGATGGACGGTCTTTGCAAGGAAGGCCATTTGAACGAGGCTAGAAAGCTCTTTTATGAAATGCCTAACAAAAACGTATGTCTTAACGTTGTTACGTTCAATGTGTTTATTGATGGTCTGTGCAAGGAAGGCAAGTTGGACGAAGCAAGGAAGCTCTTCTATGAGATGCCCAACACAAACATACGTCCTGACATTGTCACCTACAGTACTTTTATTGATGGTCTCTCCAAGGAAGGCCAATGGCAAGAGGCCACCAAGGTGATTCATGAAATGTTGGATAAAGGATACACTCCAGATGTTATCACATACACTGTTCTTGTTGATGGTCTTTGTAAGGAAGGCAAGTTAGATGTGGCAAGGAAGCTCATATGTGAAATGCCCAAACATAACATCTGTCCTAGTATTATCACATACAATGCATTTATTGATGGTCTTTGCAAGGAAGGACAATTGCAAGACGCCACCGTGGTGCTTCACGAGATGCTAGATAAGGGGTATACTCCAAATGTGATCACATACAATGCAATTATTGATGGGCTGTGCAAGGAAGGACAATTGCAAGAAGCCACCAAAATGCTTCACGAGATGCTGGATAAGGGTTATACTCCAAATGTGATCACATACAATGCTTTTATTGATGGCCTCTGCAAGGAAGGCAAGCTTCAACAAGCTCTTGGGCTGTTAGATATTGTGGTGCAAACAGGACATCGTCCTAATGAAATTACATACAATACACTTATAAATGGGTTTTGCAAGGTGGGTAATCTGGAGAAGGCCAGGGATCTCCTTGAAGATATGCTGGTGAAAGGTTGCAGGCCTAACGTAGTTACCTGTAACACATTAATAGATGGGCTCTGCAAGCTTCGCAGGATAGAGGCAGCTCAACAGATCTTCCATGAGATGCCAAAGCAGGGTCTGAACCCCAATGTCGTTACATACAACACATTGATAGCTGGGCTCTGCCAAGTGGGTAAACTTAAGGAGGCAATAAATTTATTTGAATGGATGAATGATAGGGGCCATGTTCCTAATAGTATCACATATACCACCCTCATGGATGGACTAGGCAAGGAAGGTATGCCCGAAGAGGCCAAGAAACTATTGCACGAGATCTTAAAAAAGGTTTGATGCCAATATTGTGATATATTCAGCTGTAAACAATCACTTCTGTTAAAAACGAAGGATGGTTGCAGAAGCCACATAGGTACCCTGAGAAGTGACAGAAGGGCTGCCAAGCTAATACAGTTACATTTCATTGCTGTAATTACAAGGTGCTCCAAGAAACTTCTGCAAAGGATCAAAACCCGTTTGAAATTACATCCACTGTTTTTATGAACACTCTTTCCGGTGAGGATAATTTCCTCATCTTGTGAGCTGCTTCCTCTAATTTTGGGAAAAGACAGGGGAAAAGATAGCGTGTCTAATGCTGAATTGTTAATAATGCAATTCAAAAGGGGTGATAGTTCTTGTCACAAAATGTGGAAATTAATAAAAAGATTATCCAAGCTCTCGTAAGCTGTGTTACTACAAGACTCTTGTATGTTACTAATTGCTTCTTCAATTGTAGAAATTGATGGATGTTTGAAAGAATGCTGGATAAGGTTGTAGCCATTCATTTCCTTTTAGATCTCTTATCCTATTGGGAAAGAACTTGTGTTGATATATGTACAATGGAGGAAACTCTGCCAATCATTGGTAAATGATGAAACTGAATAATGCATGCCCATTGTGGCACTGCAAGAAAAGTTGTCATTATGATATTGTTTGCCTCAGTAATTTATCTTCGGCAAGGAGGAAATATTTGTTATTCTATCTTGGATATATGTGTGTAGATATATTTGCCAGCAAAAGGAAATTCCTTTAAAGTATTTAAAGAATGCATAGGACGGATAGCAGGGAGGAGATGGGCCATCATGATTAACTAGATGCACACTTGTGTAATACCAAATTAGATAGTATATGTACAGTTGATAATTCTCACTATCTCTGGCCCTTTATATCACTGTATGCTCGAGTGTCATCTTAAGTTTTATAAGTTTACTTATTGGTTCCTGGAATTAGTTGTACAGAATACGATTCCGTGAAGCCTAACATGATATAAGTACAGAATAAAATACAATAGAATTTGTTCCATGAAATCAGTCGAATAGAGTACAATTCCATGAGTAAACTTGTGAAAATTAACATGATACCAGATCGTTCAGTGAAATAAAAGGTCAGAGAGAGAATTATCAAATGTACGTACACTGTATTATTTGCATCACACAAAGTGTACATATGGTACAAAGTGATGCCAAAATTGGGCTACTTATTTCGTTAACAATATAGTATCTGGTGTTTTCTGCTCCTAATTCCTAGAACCTGATGTTAAATTGCTGTTTATTTGACATGAAATCTGTCCAGTCTTCATTGCACTTTATCTTTAGTCAGTTGTCTTTTTTTAATTTCTGTGGTATGACTTCGCCATTGATAATTTGATAACTATTTTGAGTTGATTATATATTATGCTTATGTAATCATCAGAAGTAAGGGGTTGAAATGACGGGTGTTATATCTTTTGTTTCTAATCTCTCGATGTTATTAAAAACCTTGAATTTGTATACTTGATTAAAAATAAGAAGTTTGTTCAATTCCTCTCTCTTGTTTTTCTAATCATGCAAGCTTGAATGATCGAGTGGCTAATAGGAGGTATATTTAAACCAACCATCACAAGTTGATTCTTAATGTAGTCATTACATTCATACTCATATAAGGCTAACCATGAATTGTCAATTTTATGTAGTTCGCGTGGTTGGGAGAAATGTCGTTATCCTCCCTACCCAGATTCAATTCCTGTATGTGACGTGTTTCAGCTCATAATGAGTATATCTTTGTAATGGCTTTGAGTCTTATTGTTTGAGAATCTCTCAAAGACATAAACATGTATATTCCTCATATAGAATATAAAATATTTCTTTGAAAAAAGAGAAAAGCTCATTATGAATGTCCAAAGTCTGGTTAAACATGTAAATTTTTCCTTAATCATGTTTCTAAAGAGAGATACTTTCTTTGTCCTAATCTTGTTTCAAACATAGATGGTTTGTGTCATCTTCCAACTCCCATTTTATGGTTCTCACATATTTCTAGTGAACTTTTGTACAATGGTTATATTGGATGTTTGAGTTGTATTTTATTTATATTAACAATGTGTTATGTGTTTGATAAGTCAGGATATTTTTATTAATGTCCATGGATGATTCATAAACAAGGGACTTATAGCCCACTTGCTTTACCAACATGGATTACCATACAGAAATATGTCTTTTATCTTTTTTCACAACCTTATACAAAGGACTCTGTCTGCAGCAAGGCCACTAGGCCTCTGTCCTCTCCCTTGTATGAGAATATATCTTCTTTTGTTTTTCTTTCTGGTTGCAAGACCTCTATTCTTCTGTATTCTGCACACTACAACCAGCTGGTAATGGCAATCAATAAATGAGATTTTCAATGAGTCAAAACCAACTTTACTAGTTATCTAACTTTGAATAGCCTGCTGTCCCATGTAATCTCTATAAAGTTAGCCTCTACTAGTCTTGAGAGTCACTACCATGCTGAGTTGGCACTAGCTTCATTTGTCAAGTTTTGAAGAGATGGTTGCGCATGATTTATTTGAATAAAAACAATGTAATGGTTTCCCAATAGGCTACTCAAGCACTGGAAGCAATGAACACTATCTTCAAAAGCCTTTCAATGGCTTTCAAGTTCATTATATGGAGCTCTAAAGTTTGTACAGTCCTCAGAACCATGTCACTTTTGGTATCAAAGTGCAAAATATATGCCTAAACTGCAATAGTTATGGCTCCCTAACAATGTACTTTATGTTGTTTTTCTTATTTGTCCCACAGTTTCAAGTTAAAGGAAAGTATTCAAACCGTAGCACCAGCTGGTGCTTGCTTGTTTGCAAACACAATGCCCTTTTCAATGCTTGCCTACAACTTTAACTTCAGCTTCTAGAGCTTCTAGGGCTTTCTGTTTAGATTCAGTGAGCCCCTCAAGGTATGAGGCAATAACTGCTTCAACAACATCCTTCCCAAGTTTAATCCTAGACACAAAGAAAGGTAATTTTATCAGTGCAATATGAATATAGGAACACTCATACACATCTGGATGACCATCAAGTGCACAGAGAGAAGAGTAAACAATCTAGCAGGAGCACACTCCATGGACAAAGTTGCAGATCCAAAGCCCACTTTTGGTTCCACAAGTTTAGTTCTTGCATTCTGAATTCTAAGCACTAGCTCCACTAGCTCTTCATTCTCTTCCTAGATAAATGTTATAGAAGGCTTTGTTTTGGATAGTAATGGAAGAATGGTGATCCTAGCGTGACCTCCATCAACTAGCACATCGACATTGATATGTCCTAGATTCTTTCTCTTAGCAACAAAATCTTGGTTTCCCTTCAAGAAAGCAGAGTCAAGCAAGTTATGAAACAAATCGACCAAAGGTTTTAAATTTAACCAAGCCATATACTAAGTTGACCTAAGGTAATTAAATTGACCAATAAAAAAATCAATCGCCCTAGGAAATGTGCAATCGGCTAGGAAGGAAATAAAACACTCAAGTAAGTGGGAAATGACCCAAGGAGTAAATTATAGTCAACTCAGGAAGAAATTCACCCAGCAAATGAGAATTCAACCTAGCAACAAGTGAACTGAATTGATCCAAGTTGATGAGCAGTTAACGGGGGAAGCAAGAATTGCAACTTACAGACTTGGAAAATTCTCAACAATATGGAAAATAAGTGGATTCCTTGCTAAATACAAGGAAGTGGATTTAGCAATCTAGCTAAGAAGGAAAACACTATCAACAATTCTATTATCATAACCATAGGTCTTCAATTTTGAGATGAATCCAAAGCCAAGCAATATAAAGTTGGCTTGTGTTCTTCATTTACACATAAGGATAATCTCTCACCCCATAAAATAACCAAGTAATTGATTATGAATAAAGAGCGTATCAAACACGTAAGATTTATAAAGTAGTCCTTTAAAAATGCAATTAGACTAGATTCCAGCGTATAGCAATTACACAATCATCACAAAAAACAAAGTATTTACTCTTGAAACCCAAATGGGAAAACCAGCTTTGAATGGGTGATTAGTTCTTCATTCTGGCAATCTATGGTTAGATTGCTTTCCCACTTCTATATCTTGGCCAAAAGACCCATTGAGACTGAAATTCCAATGTTCCACTAAGACTCTGGGACGGGGAGACGCGGGTGCGGGGAGACGCACAAGGAGGACGTGTGGGAGTACCCTCAAATTTTAGGGAAATTTAGGGGGGGACGTGGAGACATCGGGGTATATAGTTTTTTTCCTTTTTAATATATATATATATATATATATATATATATAGAAGCATAAATACAATAATACATACATATTTGAATTAAATAATGAAATGCATTGATCCATATTCATCACCCTTACTCATACATACATGATTCATCCATAGACCACGAGATTCAATAATGAAATACTTTGATCTGATCCATATTCATTATTCATTATTCACCATTCTAGAATCTACATTGATTTAAAAATTAAATTCATCATTCTAGAATCTAATTAGTACTAAGAAAAATAGACTATAATAGACACTGAAATCTAAAGTCTGGAATAGTAAATTGATATAGCTAAAACTCAAAAACAATGGATTGATGAGTCTAAAAGTCACTCTAAAGTACACAGAGGGCTTGGTGCTCTTGATTAAATACTAATTCTATACCCTTGTACATGACAAAATGCAATGGAAACATTGCAATCCATCGAATCTTGAATTCCTGAAAAACCGTTAAGTCTGCTGAATTTTGAGTGAGATCTAAAATTCTACTTTCTCCATATGAAATCCAATGAGGTCGGAACCACTCTCAAACATCCCGAGTCATTTCATTCTCCTTTATCTTTCATTTTCATCCTTTTACTTTAAAAATTTAACATTACCATGAATTTAGCAGTAGTAGAGAAATATGGTTAAATATTAGGTTTTCCCTCTCATAAATCATTGTTTACAAGCAAATTTAAGGGGGGGATGCATAGCCCATTTTGAGGGGGGACGCCCAAGCTTCCCCCTTTTGGGGAGTTGCGTCCCCCACACTGGGGAAACGTCCTCCCCCCCCTGTGTCTCCCTGTATCTCCCTAAAAGGGGGACGTGGGGAAACATTTCCCCAGACGTCCCCTCGTCTCGAATGCGTGGGGTGCGCGCACCCGACCCTGGGTGTAAGGACCTGCGGTTCTTACCATGCGCTCCGACATGAAGTGCGATGGCGAAACAACGAAGTGCGAGCACTTTGAAGGATGCGATGTGCGCATATGTGAGAGGAGAGCTTTCTTATATGGCGTGGGATGTGTATCAACACACATGGAGGCTGACTTGATGGTGTAGGGGCTTATGCGATGAAGCGTGGGCGTAGGGAGGTCGGCTGGGCAAGCCACCACCACGCCCTACACTTGGTATAAGTTGGGGAATGTGTGGAGGTATTCCATCATCACACAAGCGCTCATCACTCAAGAAGAAGTGCGCAAAACAAGTGAAGGTAACACAACAAGGAAGGAGGGCGGAGATTAGTGATGCGCCCGTTCTTGGGCGAAGCTGCACGGAGGAACGCACATCTTGGTCTTGGGTGAAGGCGCGGGTAGGAGTGCCCGGTGGTTGGGTGAGGTGTGCACGGTGTATGTGTGGTGCCCGGTTTGTGCGAAGGTAAGCCCGACGGTGGAAATGGAGGAGCGCCCGCTTTGTGCGAAGGTGCCCGACGGTGAAACAAAGGAGCACCCGGTTTGTGCGACGACTTGGCACGGGTGTCTTGGCGACTCGGGTGAGTGCCCACCCATTGTGCAAGTGTGCACGTGACTTGGTGAAGTGTTGAGATTGTGAACGGAGGTGTGTCTCGGGCAGAGGCACCTGTGTGTGGCGACTTGGAGGCGCACCCGAGTTGGGCAAACAACACGATCGTGCGACAAGGTGAATGAAGGGTTGGTAAGTCATGCGGCGACCATGCGGAGGTGCCGACGAGTTGGGCAACTGAGTTTGCCAAAGTTGGAAATTTGGCTAAGTATAAATTTGGGGTTTCCCAAGGACTTAGTCTATACTTTGTAAAAGTGAACATTGTATAATATATTGATATCGGGCAGACTCATATTGCAGGGAGTTGCCCCTCCCTTTATACTGTTGTGCATTTCTCTTGTATAATGTTATTGATAATGAATGTGTATAGGTGTTCATTGGTATAAAGACACATTAATAATACTTGGTAACGAAAATAAAACTAAGTATGAAATGTTAAGGCGTAGTCTACAATCGTAAGTATTGGTGAAAAGAAAATGGTTGGTGGTGCCGCACCTCGCCTAGCACGGTTGGAAGACTACCGTAGGCTTGGGGGTGTGACACTGGGGGACGCGTCCCCGTGAAACACTGTGAAATTCACGAGAGATATAGGGAGAGGTGGGACTAAGGGAATGCCAATATCCATGGCCCTTCAGTTCCCATTCATCAACCTTCTTTCCTATTTGTTTTTATTTTTTCATTTTTCTTTCATGTTTGTCTCATTCAACTTTACATTTGCTCTATTTTACAATGTTTGTTAACCTTCCTTAATTGTCAAATGACATTGTAGTATCTAAGTCTTACATCCATTTGTCAGTTTGGATCCATTTCAGATCAATGGATGACCAAATGATAGTTTAATGGGACTAGAAGATCAAATTAGTGAACATTAGAAATTGAATGTGTCAAGATTAGCACGATTAGTCTGAACATTAGAAATTGACAGTGTCAAGATTACCAAGATTAGTTCGACATGCTAGGAGATGAAAAAAATCCAATTTACAAGGATGAACCAAAACACTAAACCTTTGGAAAGAGAGTAGACAGTACTAAAAAAAAAAAATATTACAAGGGGAGGGAGGATAGAGTGTAGATCTTCCACGAAATTCTAATATGTTGTTATGAACAAATCTGAAATAGAAATTTCTTTTCACACAAACAAAAAATTTCTCTACCAAATAGCAGTGGAATAGAATACAAATAATTTTACAAAATTCACACAATAAAACATACAATTTTTTCTAGGGAACCCAATAGGGAAAACCCTCTCTTGCTTCAGAATTTTATTAAGGAAAATTAAGCAACAAATCTGATACACATACAAGCTAGTTCCAAAATGAAACTACAATAATTTTCTTGTCTGTCCTAGGCCTAAAACCTCTGCCTAACAACTGACCTGCTTCCTCCTATACACACTAGATAGGCTATAATTTTCCAGCACAAAACGTTAGGAAATAATCTCCTAATTGCCAGCGCTGGTTGAGTTGCTATTAAATAGGGATTTCCCCTATTTGTATGCGCACTCCAAAGAGAAATTGCCCTCCTCAATAATTCACATAAGGAACACTTGGCTCATTCCTCCACAAGCTCTCTTGATCAGAAACTCGTGCTCAAGAATTGAATTGATTAATTGTGTGCCTTCGATCTCATAAACTTTCTGATTACGCTATTGTTAGTGAGTTTTCTAAATTAGGAGTTGAACTAGAGTTTTTTTAGGTAACAAAACTCAACACACTTAGTTAACTAAATCCTCTTTAAATTAAGAGGCTAACTCCACTTGTTCACTCAGTTCCCAATTTAACTCAGACTAGAGGACAAATAACTCATCCTCCACAAACTCGCACTAGTCAAACTGTTTCTTGAACTCATCCTCATCACTAGAGCTTGTACATGACTAAGAATATACCCAAATCGATTCCTTGAATTAGGGCACAGATAAAGGAATCCATTCCTCTGCTACTTTTCAACTCTTCCTCTAAGCAAGGAGGGTTTGTGTACAACTCCCAACCTATCTCTGTGATGAACAAAATTGTCTCTTGCCAATGCCTTGGTCAAGATGTCTACTGTCTACTCCCTTGTTCAAATGTACGGTGGCTTGACTATCCCCTTCTACACAAAAACTCTAAGATGGTAATAATGGATCTCGATATGCTTTGAGCGATCATGAAACATTGGATTCTCAGAGCGCTCAATGCAACTATGATTATCACAATGTATCATGATAGGTTCCATTCCCTGTCTAAAACGTCCCATAAGTACCTTCCTCATCCAAATAGCCTCACAAGCTGCCTGACTAGTAGCCATGTACTCAACCTCTGCTGAATTGAGTGCAACTAATCTTTGTTTCCTGCTATACCAAGAAACAACTGGTGACCCAATATTGAAGATGCCACCTGAAGTGCTCTCCACAACTCCCCACGCAATTTGCATATGTGAAGCCCTCAAGCCTCACTCCATCAACCTATTTGTACCACAATCCATAGTCTGTTGTGATCTAGGTGGGTATTGGTGGCCACCCGCCTGTTCCACTTGGACCCCCACCACTGTCTCTTTCAGTTTTTCAGTTTCCTTAATTGTAGGACAATTTACTATTTTTGGCAGTTTTTCAGGTCCTGAACTTCCAACGCTGTTTGAGGCTCTAAACAACATTTTTTTGGGAAAACCAAGCAAACATGAGTCTTTGACTCATGTTTGCATTCGAAAGTTGTAGTCCTTGGATAGATATTTCTAACGAGGTATTGTGTGCGTCAAACATGATCGTATGCCAAATTTATGACCCCAGGAAGTTGATGTACCAATTTACCCAAATGGGGCCCATCTTTTTGGTGCTTCATCTCCTAGGGTTAGGTTTTTGGATGTTTATTCCATTGTTTCCCAATAATAAATAGGTGTTCGAGTCTAATTGCAACACAGTTCAGAGGCATGTAGCCACCAGATCTCTCCTCAAAGATAAGCTACCATCGCCTGAGCTAGTTTTATTTCCTTTTTGTTTGTAAGCATATTTCAGTATTTGACATTAATGAAATGAAGTGTTATTTCTACCGCATCTCTATATTTAAGGTTATATCTGTAATTTGTTGCATTCCTGTTTAATTTTAGATCAATGGTATCAAAGCGGTCTGCTCTTTCTCTGGTTTTTCTTTGCATGTCCCCAACGAGGTCGAGATATAAGGAGTTAGGGCTCAAACTGGTCGAACCTTTGCAAGACCAGCCTCACAAATCACGATGACCTCCCATGGTGGAAGAGAAGAAAGATGAGGGGGTAGGAGATCATTTCAAAATATTGCTTGAAGAAGCCCTTGAGCGACAAAAGAACGCGATGATGGACAACTTTTCCTAGATCCTTTAACAGTTACCCAAAGGCGACATATCTCCTCCTAACAGCTATTCTGGAAACGCCATACCCTTTAAGGTACACGTTGACTTTGACATCCCCATATTTGAAGGTCAGATAGATGCAGACACCATAGATAAATGGTTAAATCTGCTATAAGGATATTTTTTTGTTCATGATTTTTCCAGCCGGAAAATATTACTTTTTCACTTATCAAAGCCGCCCCCCACGTCAAGGACTGGTGGGAAACCTACTGTGAGAAGAAGGACGAAAGTACACCCTCGCTATTTTCAGTTTTACCCATTTGGAATTCGTTCTAAGACACCATCAAGGAGTAGTACTACCCTGTCAGGAGCTATGAGGATAAATACATAAAGTGGACCATGCTGTGGTAGGGAAGGGACCAAGATGTGCCGCAGTTTACCAATGTTTTTCATACCCTTTGCACGAAGTTGGGTATCAAGGATTCTGAGCAACATTTTGTACTCAAGTACCGTGACTGCCTACACCGGTACTTCCAGAACGAGATGGAGTTCTTGAACATCTCCTCGCTCGGCATGACATATCGATACACTATCAAGATTGAGCAGAAGAAGCGAAACTTTGGATCTACGAATCTAAAGCAAAGGAAAGATGCCCCCAAACTGCAGAGCAAAGGACAAAGCCAAGGCAGGGTGACCCAGGACAACCTGTTGAAGTCACAAACAAAGAACAAAACAACGAAGAAAAATAAGGACAAGAGAAAATGGTGTGAGTTCCATAAGAGCTCCTCTCACAACATGAGTGAGTGTTAGGCCAAGCAGTCACTAGTGGCCGAGCTGAAGGCTTCCAAATCAGACACATGATTCGACTTTGACTTAGAAACCAACAAGGGGAATGACAAAGGGAAACAAATCATTGATGTGGAGTCCAGTGCCACTGTGGCCGCCACCAAGATCCAGAAGAATGAGCCTAAAGATCCAAAGGAGGGGGAACACCTCTTTCACTCACAGATGTGGATGAAGGGTTCTCCGCTACAGTTCATTGTTGATAGCGAGAGCCAAAATAACTTCATTTCAGCATAGTCCGTGAAGCGGATGGGTCTATCGACTACAACACATTCACAACTGTATACCATCGGGTCGATTCACCAAGGACGAGATCTCCGCGTTAGCCAGCGGTGTCGCCTTCCCTACAACATCAAGCTCTTCACGGATGAGAAACTGTGTGTTGTTTCCCCTCTTGAAGTTTGTGATGTATTATTAGGACAACCATACTTGTGGAAGTGACATGTTGTATATGAGTCTAGAACTTGCTTTGTGATTATTACTTTGGGTAATAAGTTGTATAAGATACAGGAGGTAGCCCCACTTACTGCCATCTCTTTGATCACTGCAAAGCAATGCAGTAAGATCATTTCACAGACCAGGAAATTTGTTTTCCTTATGATTCACCCCTAGGGAAAGAAGAAGATTTTGGCCACAGTTTCTAGACAAGGATCCTCAACACAACAACAACAGATGGACAAGGCTGTGGAGGAGTACAGGGACATTTTCTCCTCACTTACGAGGGTGCGTTTGCACTGCCAAGTCAAGCACTCCATTGTTCTGACCCCAGGCATGCCGCTACCCAATGGACCGATTTATCGACACTCTATTCTAGAGAACGATGAGATCAAGAGGAAAATTTAGGAGTTGTTGTAGAAAGGGACATCAAGCCAAGCTCATCACCTTGTGGGAGCTCGATTGTATTGGTACAAAAGAAGGATGGGACCTGGAGACTCTGTATTGACTATCGAGTGCTGAACAAGATCACTGTATGGAATAGGTACCCAATCCCATGAATGGATGAATTTCTGGACCAGCTCAAGGGGGCCAAATATTTTAGCAAGATGGATTTGAAGTCTGGTTATCACCAGGCACCTATCAAACCCTCCGATGTGTGGAAGACTGCCTTCAAATCCAAGGAGGGCCTTTTCGAATGGTTGGTGATGCCTTTTGGGTTGATGAATGTCCCTGCAACCTTCATGAGATTGATGGATGACATCTTGTGACCCTTCATCAATGCATTCATGGTGGGGTATCTAGATGATATCTTGATCTTCAGCCAGAGTTGGGAAGAGCACCTCCACCATATTCGACAGGTCCTCCAAACCCTTCGACAACACAAGCTGTGTTGCCAATTTGGAGAAATGCACTTTTGGCATGACCCAGGTTTAATATATGGGGTACATCATTGATGAACAGGGTGTGCATGTGGATCCAGCTAAGATACAAGTCATTCGGGATTGGCCAACCCCAACCACTCTAACAAAGCTCTCTAGCTTTCTGGGTCTTGCTAATTTCTATCACAGGTTCATGTTGGGGTTCTCTCATATCACTTGGCCTTTAAGTCAAGTCACCAAGGGTAGAGCGAAAGCAAAGTTCTTTTGGTACAAAACCCAACATAAGGCGT
This sequence comes from Pinus taeda, assembly GCA_000404065.3. NCBI lineage: Eukaryota > Viridiplantae > Streptophyta > Pinopsida > Pinales > Pinaceae > Pinus > Pinus taeda. The sequence goes on from APFE030958774.1 coordinate 92,532, forward strand.
TTGTCGAGTTGAAGCATTGCCTCTACTTTACACCAATGCTCACATTACCAGACTTGCAACAACCATTTGAGATTGAGACATATGCCTGTGACTATGTTATTTGTGTAGTTCTTATTCATTAGGGGCATCCAGTGGCTTACCACAGTGAGACACTTTAAAAAAAATCCGAAAGTATCCCACTTATGACAAAGAAATGTATTCCATTGTGTAGGCCTGCTGTCAATGGAAGCATTACATTATGAGGAAGGAAATGGTCATCAACATAGACCACCGACCCTTGCAGTTCATACAGACACAAGGGAAGTTGCAAAATGATCACCATTAGAAATGGTCCTCATACCTACAACAATTCCATTTGAACATTAAGGATAAGAAGGACAACACTAATAATGTTGTAGACTACCTCAGCCGACCACCAGTCATGGCGTTGATCACTGTGCTCAACTCTTGTGGGCACGAGACTTCAGGGTGGCCGCATCTTTACAAGGGAAATCCAGAATTTGATAGCACATCCTAGACACTCCTGGAAGGTAAGCACGTTCCAAATTTCCACCTCCAAGATGCACTTTTATGCCACATGGGACACATATATGTTCCTTCAAGCGAGCATGCCAAGATGTTTTGGGAGGTGCACTATAGTCGGGTCGCTGGACATTTTGAAGTAGAGAAAACAGTGGCAATAATGTAGAAGTATTTTTATTGGCCGAACCTTTGTTAGGATGTTTGGAAGTACATTCGACCCTGCACTGCCTACACCATTTCCAAGCCAACCATCAAGAAGCAAGGCCTATATACTCCTCTACCTACTCCTAGTCGACCTTGGGAATCCATCTCCATGGATTACATGTCAGGCCTTCCTTCTACTAAGCATGACAACAACTGCATTTTCATGGTTGTCAATAGATTCTCTAAGATGGCAACTATGGCGGCTTGCAAGAAGAGTATCACAACAGAAGCCACTGTTAAGCTCTTCTTTGAGTGAGTGTGGGTACACTTTGGGATCCCATAGTCCATTGTTTAGATCGAGACAATAAATTCCTAAGTGCATTTTGGTGAAGTCTCTGGTCGATGCTGGATACCAAACTTACTAAGTCCATGACTTTCCACCCCCAAACTGATGGCCAAACAGAGGTTTTCAATAAGATGATTGTAAACATTTTGCGCATGTACACCTCGAAACATCCATGCACATGGAATGAAATCCTTCCCTATGTAAAACACAACTACAATATATTTTAGCTCCACAGGCCACAACCCCTTTCAAGTAAGGCTGGGATTTCAGCCATTATGTCCTATTGATGTGTCCATACCATTTCCAACCACTAAGGAAGATTTGGCTCACATCCAATTCGAAGCCAACATGGCTAACAAATTCATTGAGCACATTCAACACATCCGTCAACAGGTACATGATATATTGGACAGACCTAATGCTAAGCAAAAACAACATCATGATCAACATCGGGTGCCACACAAGTTCTAGTTGGGTGACAAAGTTTGGCTACATTTGCAGAAGGAGCACCTCACTGGACCCCAACACAAGCTTCACCCATTCCGATATGGTCCATACACCATCACCAAGGTTGTAGGGAACAATGCCTTCAAGCTCAGCATTCCACCTTTCCTTCGTCTACACCCAGTGTTCAATGTAGACTCTCTTCGACCATACTTTCCACCATTGTTGGACACATTCGACATTGCAAAACAACTCACACCAACAGAGATAAACCTAGACTGCATGGAACAAGACACAAATGATCGGAGCATGGACACGCATATCAAGGACACTTGCCAACAGAAGATCCAACTATATCGGGTTGTTAAAGATGGTCAACTCCTGCGCCAAGGCAAGTGGCTCACAAGAGACCAAGTTTAGCAGAAGTTTTCCTATCTCATGGAGGCACTCAATGCAATGGGGATCATTGCTTCCTAAGGGGGGAGGATAGATCCAGGTGGATAGCGGTGGCCACCCACCTATTCCACTTGGACCCCCACCACTAGATATTCCAGTTTTTCAGTTTCCTTAATTGTAGTACAATTTACTATTTTTGTTAGCTTTTTCAGGTCTTGAACTTCTAGAGCTGTTTTGAGGCCCTAAACGAATTTTTTTGGGATAACTAAGCAAAAAAGAAAATTTAAATGATGTTTGCATTCTAAAGATGTAGTCCTCAGATAGATTTTTATAATGAGGTATTGTGCGCATCAAACGAAGATCGTATGCCAAAGTTACGACCCCGGGAAGTTGATGTACCAATTTACCCAAACAGGGTCCATATTTTTGGCGCTTCATCTCCTAGGATTAGGTTTTTTGATGTTTAGGGTTTTCCGTTGTTTCTCAATAATAAATAGGCCTTCAAGCCTCATTGTAACATAGTCTAGAGACATTTAAGCTAGTTTTATTTCCTTTTTGTTTGTATGCATATTTCAGTATTTGACTTAATTAAATGAAGTGTTATTTTTGCTGCATCTCTATATTTATGGTTATATATGTAATTTGTTGCATTTATGTTTAAGTTTGGATCACGTTGTGCCTCTGAGATATCTCAACACATGCTTTGCAACAACCCAATGCACTTTGGTCGGTTCAACCATGAATTGACTCAATTAGTTGACTGTAAAAAAAATATTAGGTCGTGTGTTGACCAAGCACATCAATAACCCCATGAGCTTCTTGTATCCTATATGATCCACTCATTCTCCTTTGTCAACATCCACCTTCCTCCGGTTTGTGACTAGAGGTGTGGCCATGGGCCTGCAATCCTTCATATGAAATCTCCGGAGAATCTCTGTTGTGTACATTCCATGTCCCATGAAGATCTCACCATCACCCTACCAAACCTCTAAGCCAAGGAAATAATGCATAAGCCCCATATCCTTCATATCAAACTCCCTTGCAAGGTCTTCCTTGCAATCCTAATCAAGTTCTTATCTCCAGCTTGTTGTCACTCAAATTATACACATGAATGCGATAACGCCCTGGTTAGGGGTTGTCACTCTAATCTCGACCCTCTCTGTACATGTGATGAAATATCAACAATCTTTTGTGTAAATGAACCTTCTAAATGGATCAATGAAGTGCGGATGGAGATTTAATGAATCTATCAAAAGATCATCAATTAGGTTAGATGATTGATCATATGGTATTGGTACACTCATATGTGATGATCCCTATGGAAAATGAATTCTAGGAGTAAGGGAGAGGTGATAAGACATGAACATTAAATAAAATTGGAAAAATAATAGTTCTTGATGTTCAAGATTAAGGCTTTGAATTTCATCTTCACACTTTTCCTGTAAAGAACTTTGCAAGTGATTAACAATTGATTGTTCAATATGCCAACATAGAATATCCAAGAATTGAAAAATGAAAGAAGAAAACAAATTTGAAGATGACCATCAGAAATGAAGCAAAAATAACAAAATCAAATCATTATTTACAATAGTGCTACAACACAATTGGGACTCATTTGAAGTAATTTTCTCTTCACAAGAATTAGCCATAATAATGCAATTAGAACAATTACCAACAACAAATAATGAATAAGAGAGAGACTCAAAACTATAATCAAGAATGGAAACTTGAATATTGTCAAAATCATAAACATGAGTGGAAAAATTCTTATGATTGAACGAGATAACAAAATGAAACTCTGCATTAGTAATATCAGAAAAAGGAGAATCCTCATTTTGAAATAAATAAGCGTTATCAAGATTGCGAGGAATTGATAAGGACTGAAATGATTCATTGTCCTCTAACTCTAAATAAGAATCATAAATGATTTGAAAATTTTCATCAATATTCCCTTCCTTTCCATACGATGTATCAGAACAAGAAGAATGATTGAGCACAATTTTAGTATCGTTGAAAGAATGATCATTGAAAGTTTCTTTTCCCTGATCAAAACTAATTAATAATTCATCATTTACAATTTTTATATCAACTCTTTAGTTTTCTAGAATAACATTAATTTAAAGAGGAAATGAATTTCTATAAGCAAAAATATCAGGGTAAAGAGAGAAATGAGAATTTAAAGAAATGAAATTGAAAATTTCTCTCTTTGCAGGGTCTTGTACATTCTTTCCAATGCAAAATTTTAGATTAAAAATTATTTATGTGGCTAATCATACTTTCTTGAACATTGATGCTTGGTTGCCTTAAATTTTGTGACGGATCAACATGGGAAAATATATAAATTTTTGTAGCAAATTGCACTTTGTTGGAATCTTCAATTGGTTCCTTTGCTTGTTGATTTTTTTATTTTATTACATGTTGATTTCCAGATTTAGTAGTGTCTAATTCTTCAAGTTTATTGACGATGTCTCCTTCAAGCTAATCATCAAGTGATTCCAAGCTTTGTGATTGTTGACAGCATCATGAGAAAAAACATCATGGTCTTCATCAACATTATAGGAAGTATGAACCAGTTGAAGGAATTTATCATACATGGTTGAAGCAATTTCATCATGATTAGCATGCACATCCTCCAAATGTGAATTTTCAACTATGTTAATAGAAATTGAAGATGACATCAAATCTTGAAATTGTTTCATATGGATTTAGAATGTAAGGAAAATAAACTAAATTTTTAAGTCATCCCGTTACTTGAAATTCCAGAGGTAAATCTTCAAATTGAAATTGAAAACAAATTAATTTAAATCTAATTAGAAAACGTTCGAGGACTTATCATCAAATCAATGAAGTTCCTCAAGTTGATCACATACCGTTTCATAATCATAATCCTGAAAAGCATAAAGAATTTTTTTTACGAACTCGTCCTAAGTGCGAATGGAGACTAATGGTAATGATTTACACCAGTCTTTTGCCAATATTCTCAAAGTGAGAGTAAATATCCTACACATAACGCCTTTGTCAATATCAAAATTATTACAATTTAAAATGAATTCAAGAACATGATCAAAAGAAGAGACATTCTTCTTACCATTAAACTTTGTCTTTGACAAGAACTTTACTACCGGAATTAGAGTGGAGGTAGGTGGAAGTTGAGTGAAGAAACTCCAAAGAGGTTGCTTAAGAGGAGCCATTGTAAAAAGATAAAACTTTTAGAACAGAAAATATTAAAAAAATAATTTATTGTGGCCCTCCTTCTAGCGCCAAAAATGTTGATGGCCAAAAATGACCTCATCAACATGTAAGGGAGACCACTTAGTCAGAGCCCCAACTAAGCCATTATCTGTTTAATGTGGAGGTTCCGACTGGTTCTATTGGGTCTAGTTACCCCCTCTCTCCTTGTTTACTTGTGATATTTCTATTACTTACCAACATAAAGAGAGATATCGTATCTACTCCCTTGTAGAGCTCTTGCAGGAAAGTGACCCTGAAGCTAAGTTGAGGGTTCACCTAGGCCACACCTAAGGTTTTTTCCCTTGTGTGAGGGGACTTCTAAAGTGAATTAATAAATTTTAAATGTAAATCTACTCTAATATGCAAGCAAAAGAAAAAAAATCCTAAGCCTATCTCAATTGAGAAGATATAGATTTAATCCAACTGAGTGCAAAGTAATTAAATGAATGGAGATTTAACATGCATTATATGATTAATACCAAACTGTTGAAAGAATTCAAACAATCGATATTTTGAGTGTCATGCATGCTCTATTTAGAGATTTATAAAAATGAATAGCTAACTATCAAAACTAAGAATTTTTTTACTTAATTTCAATACCAATTAAATAAATCTAAGATGGAAAATTTATGAGTAAATAGTTACTTAGAAATTTGTTTTAATGCAAGAGCAAATAGGAAAAGTAAAAACATATCTATGATTTCATTAAACAAGATAGTTCATCCAATGAACAATTATTAGCATATCCAACAACAATGCAAAATACACAATAATTGGTCCAAATCTGTCATTAAATAAATGAAAATTGCATTAAAAAATAAGAGTACTTGTAAATACAAATTGATAGAACCTTATTCCCTTCCCTGTTCTCAATACATATCCAACAATAATTTTAGAATAATAAGCTATACTAGCATGAAGAGGAACTATAAAAGTGCAAACTTTTCCTCCAGGCATAGACAATATTTCGAAAGGAAAATCCCCAAACCACTTCAGATTTGAGCTTTCCTCCCTATCTACAACTTAATATCTCATTAAAAAAGTTCTTATAGCTCCTGAGTTGCAAAAGAGAGGAACATTGTCCTCATTCTCCAATCTAATATATATAATTTGCAAAAGGATTTTAGAAATGGAGAGTTGTTGAAGGTGGTTCAAATCCATCTAATTTGGAGCTGAAATTCTTCTTTTTCTCCTTTGCTGGTGCAATGACATTGCTCAAAAACTCCTTAGCTTCATCCTATCCAACACATCCCTTGCAAAAACCAATGAAAAATAAAAGAAAATGAATTAATTTTGCACATAAAAATCAAAGTGCCAAAAATTGGGAAAACAAACTCTCCAACTAAAATGCAATTAAATAAATACAAACTAAATAAATTTGTGCTTCCCATTAATCTTTGTAAATATTTCTATGGCCCAAGAAGGTCGTTTTTAAATGAATTTGCAACAACTTTTGGGAAAAATGTTGAGGGGGGAGGGTGGGGGTCAAATCAATAATTTTTCATTTCATATTCTCATTCCTATACACGACTTTACTTAAACGAACCTGCGTGTGTATGCAACTATTCTTAAGGCAACTAGCGTACATCCAGTAATCTTATGTTTCTGTTAATTAATCATATGTTTGTCTTCAACCAGTGCATCAATACTTTATTAACCATTACATAAACATTAACCATGTGATGTAAGAACAAAATAAATCATCAAACATAATCAACACATGAACACCATGATTTAAAGTGGAAACCCAATGCGGGAAAAAAGCACCTGTTGCTGTTGTCTCTGTCTTATTTTTGATATAAAAAAATCCTTTTACAATATTGTACTAGTGCAAACTCATACCAGTACAAAGGCACCACCTGTAAAAGGCTACAACTTTCGCTCGTTCTCCAGCTCCTACTGGAAGGGAGGTCCAACCCCCCTGATCTGAATACCGACTACTACTAGTAGGAAGCTTCGACTTCCTTACTAAAGGTTCCAACCCTCAACAACATTCGTGGACCACGTTTCATAAACTTTCACACTTATCCAATATCAACACTTATGTTCAATCATCATTGTAATACAATCATCAATATATGACACACAAAATCAACCAATCACTGAAACCTAATCAACTAACACTTAATCAAAACACAACCAATCAACTTAAACAACCAGATCACTGTAACCAATACACAGAACTGAACTTAGAATACTGCATCAACACACAAAATCAACTGCAGTCCTGATTATTCAAATGCCAAAATGTATTCGCTACTTCACTTAATTCAACGCGCATGTATACACACTTTTCTATACACAAACCCACATACAGATCTTAATATACTGAGAAATGAAGACTTGTAATTTTGAATCAGACACAGAGTTGACCAAAGACATTATGAAATATTTCGTTAGCTTATAGAAATCGCATACAGTTAGCAACATCAATAATCTCTTCAACCAATCAACATGTAAACAAATTCATCTTCATAATTCAATTAGTTATACTTTAGACATTATTACTCAACCAAGATCAACATGAGGACATCATTGATAGATAATAGAAAAACATCAACACTGATCAGGTTGATCAACCATTTATGAACAATTTCCCTTACTTTATATACGCAAATTTCAAAAAATATACAGAAATGGAAGTCCTCTTGAAATCCCCTTTACAACAAGTTTGAACCTTGATCCTTGTCTTCTACAAAAATAAATTAAGAAGCGCAAAAATGCTATCTTCTTAAATCTAATTTAATACAATTTCAGGACCCTTGCCAAAATGACATGAAAGGGTCTTTATAGCAAAAATAAAAACAAATTGTTCGTAAAAAGTGCTTCGGGTGATTGGAACAACCTTTCCCAAAATATGGTATTTCATGTTAAAAATAGAATTATGATAGCTTCTTGAAAAGATGCATTGCATCTATCACTCCTCCTGCAACTTTAACTGACAAATCTCGAGCATAGTTTGGATCTCTGGTGGATGACTCATCCTAGCATGCAACTGACCTGTGTACACTACATCCGAGAGTTATGGCATCATGCGATCGACTGCATCAACAATCAAATGATTGTCATTTGTTGGCTGTGTGTTTTGACTAAATAGAACCAATGTGTATCCCAATTGAGGCTTTTTAATTCTTTGAGTTGCTCCTCTCTGGTATTCAAATCTTGCTTCCATTGTTTTTCCAACACTTTTGCTTTTGGATGGTTTTCTAGGGAATACTCAAAAATTAAATTGGTGCTGTGTAAGTTATCATTTATCAGCCCAATGATGTTATTCATCACTGCTCTGGCCCTTGAAGTTGCTCTTTATTCTTTGATCAGTTGTGATTCCCATTCTGAAAATAATATCTCCTTATGAGATTCTTCAATTTCCGACAATTTAGCAACCTTTTCCTTTTCTATGTTTTGCCAAGAGATATAACCTATGATTTTGTCATTTGCATCCTCAAATTCCAACCTGGAATTGATTACTTGATCTATCAATGTGTTTGTTTTGATACACAGTGGATAAATGAGAGATATCTTTTGGCAGAGTTGGGTTAGCTGCTGAGATAAGAAATTATTAATTTGTATGACTTCCTTTATAAACTCTTCAACTTTGGGATTGTCCTTGAATTGCTCCATTGAGAGTTGTAGCTGATTTATTTTCTCATCTTTAGATTTCATCTCTTCATGATGTGCCAATTTTAGCTGCTCGAACTCCTGAGATAGCTGTTGTTGTCTTTCAATAGCTTGCTGACCAATCCTTTGTTTTTCCACCCTTAACTGTTCTTCAAGTTGTTTAATATTTTGATCTTTTTCCTTGACCAATTGATTAACTTCGGTTTCTTTATCAATCATGGTAGCCGTATATGTTCCTGCAAACTGATATAATTTGGTCAAGTCCTCAGAGGGATTAACTTCTGAGTCTCTCCAGATGACATTCATGGATTCATTTTGAGGAACTATCACTGACGCTTGGTCTATCTTTCTCTTTTTCCTTTACCTTTTGACTACAATTATGTGTTTAGGGCTATAAAACACATCCAAAGGTGGAATTTCCTCTATGCTCAATGTAATCTCTGATGAAGGATACTCAGGGATTATCTCGATTTCTTTTAGAGCTGAGTCCATGCTGGATGCTTTTTCAATCACAGGATCATGAATCATGGGTTGTTGTCTTAAGGGGGATTTCGGTGTGATAACATTTTGGGTATCACTTTGACCTTTAATGATCTGGATTTAAACATGAACGCAACAAATTATAGAGATAACCATAAACACAAAGATGCAGTGGAAATAATACTTCATTTCATTAGTGTAAAATACTGAGATATGCTTACAAACAGAAAATGGAAATAAACAGCTAGGGCGATGGTAGTTTATCTCTGAGAAGAGATGTAGGGGCTACATGCCTCTGAACTATGTTACAATGAGGCTCGAAGGCCTATTTATTGTTGAGAAACAATGGAAAACCCTAAACATCCAAAAACTTAACCCTAGAAGATGAAACACCAAATTGTGGGCCCCATTTGGGTAAATTGGTACATCAACTTCCCAGGGTCGTAACTTTGGCATATGATCTCCGTTTGATGCATACAATATCTCGTTAGAAAGATCTATCCGAGAGTTACAACTTTGGGAAGAGAAACATGGTCCATGTACCCATGTTGCTCCCAGTTTTCCAAAAAAACATCGTTTAGGGCCTTAAAATGGCTCCGGAAGTTTAGGACCTGAAAAACTGCTAAAAATTGTAAATTGTGCTACAATTAAGAAAACTGAAAAGTTGAAAGAAACAATGGTGGGGGTCCAAGTGGACTTGGCGGGTGGCCACCGATATCCACGTGGATCATTCCTCTCCCCTTAGGAAGCAATGGTCTCCATTGCGTTGAGTTCCTCCATGAGATGAGGAAACTTCTGCTGAACTTGGTCCCTGGTAAGCCACTTGCCTAGGTGAAGGAGTTGGCCTACTTTGGCAACTCAATATAGTTGGATATTCTGCTGGTGAGCGTGCTTGATCTGTGTGTCCATGATCCGATCAGTTTTAGCTTGTTCCATGCAATTTGGATTTAACTCTGTGGGCGTGAGCTGTTCTGCGATGTCAGATTTGTCTAGTAATGGTGGAAAGTATGGCCGAAGGCGGCCCACATTGAACACTGGGTGCAGGCCAAGGAATGGGGGAATGCTGAGCTCAAATGTATTGTCTCCCACAACCTTGGTAATGGTGTATGGACCATATTGGAGTGGTCTGAGTTTTCGATAGGCTCCGGTAAGGCATTCCTTTTGCAAATGCAACCAGACTTTGTCGCCCACCTAAAACTTGTGTGGCACTCGATGTTGATCATGTCGCTGCTTGTACTTGGCATTTGATTTATCCAGAATTTCATGGACCTGTTGGCGAATATGTTGGATGTGCTCAATGAAGCTATTTTCCTTTTCTGTTTCGGACTGGACATGAGCCGAATGTGCGTGAGTAGCTGCAAATGGCATGGCCACATCAATGGGACATAGTGGATGGAATCCCAAGCCCACCTGAAAAGGGCTATGGCCAGTCAAGTTGTGGAGAGCCCGATTGTAGTTGTGCTGAACATAGGAGAGGCTCTCGTCCCATGTTCATGGATGCTTTGAGTTGTACATTCATAGAATGTGTACAATCATCCTGTTGACACCCTCTGTCTGGCCATCAGTTTGAGGATGGAAGGCTATGGACTTAGTGAGTTTGGTGTCCAGCATCGACCAAAGACTAGACCAAAATGTACTAAGGAACCTGCTGTCTCAATCTGAGATGATAGACTGTGGGATCCCAAAGTGTACTCACACTCGCTCAAAGAAGAGTTTAGCAGTGGCTTTTGCTGTGATATTCTTCTTGCAGGCCACCATAATGGCCATCTTTGAGAACCTGTCGACGACCACAAAAACATAGTTGTTTCCATGCTTAGTGGATGGAAGGCCTGACATGTAATCCATGGAGATGGATTCCCAAGGTCGACTAGGGGTAGGCAATGGGGTATAGAGGCCTTGCTTCTTGACGGTCGGTTTGGCAATGGCGTAGGCAATGCATGATCTGATGTACTTCTCGACATCCTATCAAAGATTCGGCCAATAGAAATACTTCTACAGTACTACCACAATTTTCTCGACCCCGAAATGCCCAGCAACCCAATTTTAGTGTGCTTCCAAAATCATCTTGGCACGCTCACTTGAAGGAACACAAAGGTGACCTAGGTGGCATAACAGGGCATCTTGGAGGTGAAAATATGGAACATGCCAACCCTCCAAGAGTGTCTGGTATGTGTGGCCGAATTCTGGGTCGCTTTTGTAGAGAAGTGGCCAATCAGAAGTCTCGTGCCCATAAGAGTTGAGCACGGTGGTTAATGACATGATCGATGGTCGAATGAGGCAATCTGCAACATTATTGGTGCTGCCCTGTGGACCACTTCTGATGGCGATCATTCTGCAATTTCCCTTGGGTCTGTATGAACTGAAGGGGTCAGTGGTCTATGTGGATGACCGTTTCCTTCCCCAACATGTAATGCTTCCATTTTCGGCAGGCCTGCACAATGGAATACATCTCTTTGTCATAAGTGGGATACTTCTGGACTGTGTTTGAAAGTGTCTCACTGTGATATGCCACTAGATGCTCGTGTTGAGTAAGGACTACCCCAACAGCATAGTTAGAGGCATCTATCTCGACCTCAAATGGTTGTTGCAAGTCTGGCAATGCGAGCACTGGTGCCAAGTAGAGACGATCTTTCAACTCTGTGAATGCCTTCTATTGATATTCAGACCAAAATAATTTTGCTTTTGCTCCTCCCTTGGTGACTTGACTCAAGGGCCAAGTGATATGAGAAAATCCCAACACGAACCTGTGGTAGAAGTTGGCAAGACCTAGAAAGCTGCGAAGCTCTATTAGAGTGGTTGGAGAGGGCCAATCTCGAACGACTTGGATCTTGGATGAATCCACATGCGCCCCCTATTCATCAATAATGTATCCCAGATACTGAACCTGGGTCATGCCAAAAGTGAATTTCTCCAAATTGGCACATAACTTGTGTTGCCGCAGTGTTTGGAGAACCTGTTGGATGTGGTGGAGGTGCTCTTCCCAACTGTGGCTGAAGATTAGGATGTCATCCAAGTATACCACTACAAATGAGTTGGTGAATGGCCGCAAGATGTCATCCATTAGCCTCATGAAGGTTGCAAGAGCATTTGTCAATCCGAAAGGCATAACCAACCATTTGAAAAGGCCCTCCTTGGCTTTGAAGGTCGTCTTCCACACATCGGAGGGTTCGATTGGTACCTGGTGATATCCTGACTTCAAATTGATCTTGCTGAAATATTTTTCCCCCTTCAGTTGGTCCAGGAGGTCATCAATCCATAGGACCGGGTACCTATTACGGATAGTGATCTTGTTCAACGCCTGATAGTCAATACAAAGTCTCCAAGTCCCATCCTTCTTCTATACCAACACGATCGGGCTCCCACAGGGAGATGAACTCGGACGAATGTGACCTTTCTATAGCAGATCCTAAATCTACCTCTTGATTTCATTGTTCTCTAGAACGGAGTGCTGATATATTGGTCCATTGGGTAGTGGTGCACCTAAGGTCAAATCGATGGAGTGCTTGACCTGACAGTGCAAAGGAACCCCTATGGGGGAGGTGAAGATGTCCTCGTACTCCTGCACGACCTTGTCCATTTGTAGTTGTTGTGCGGAGGGGCCCTGTCTGGAGGTCGTGGCCACCATCTTATTCTTTCCTTGAGGGTGTATCATCAGGAAAACAAATTTCTCGGTTTTGGAAATGAGCTTACTGCATTGTTTTGCAGTAACCAAAGAGATGGCGGTAGGTGGTGCTACCTCCAGTATCCTGTACAACTTATTTCCCAAAGTAATAATAACAGCACAGGGCCTTGATTCATACATAGCATGTCACTTCCACAAGTATGGTTGTCCTAATAATTCATCACAAACTTTAAGGGGAGCAATGTCACACAATACCTCATCCGTGAAGGGCTTGATGTTGTATGGAAGGCGACACTCCTGGCTCACGCAAATATCTCATCCTTGGTGAAGCCACCCGATGGTGTATGGTTGTGGATGTGCTGTGGTTGGTAAGCCCAGTCACTTCATGACCTCTACCGAAATGAGATTCTTTTGGCTCCCGTTGTCGACAATGAACTGTAGCGGGGATACCTTTACCCACATTTGGGAGTGGAAGAGATGCTCCTCCTCCTCTGGATCTTCGGGTTCCTCCTTCTGGATCTTCGTGGTGGAAACAGTGGCGTTGGGCTCTACATCAATAATCTGCTTCCCTTTATCATTCCCCTTGTTGGGTTCTGACTCAGAGTCAGAACATGCATATGATTATGAAACCTTTAGCTCAGCCACCAGTGACTGCTTGGCCCGACACTCACTTGTGTTGTGAGCGGAGCTCTTATGGAACTCACACCATTTTCCCGTGTCCTTTTTCGGCTTCGGGACACTGTTCTTTGCTTGCAAATTTGGTGGGTTGTGTTGGGCTGCCCCGCCTTGGATTTGTCCTTTATTGTTCGGTTTGGGGGCACCTTTCCCTTGCTTCGGATTCACAGATCCAAAGTCTCGCTTCTTCTGTTTAAACTTTTTCTCAACCTTGATGGCATATTGGCATGCCATGCCGAGCGAGGAGATGTTCAGGAATTCTATTCCTTCCTAGATGTACTTGTGTAGGCACCCACAATATTTGAGTATCAAATGCTACTCCGAATCCTTGATACCCAACTTTGTACGAAGTGCATGGAAAATATTGGTAAACTTCGGCACGTCTTGGTCCCTTCCCTGCCGCAGTGTGGTCCACTTTATGTATTGATCCTCATAGTTTCTGACAGGGTAGTACTGCTCCATGATGGCCTCCCATAATGAATTCCAGGTGGGTGCGGCTGAAAATAGTGAGCTGATACTTTCATCCTTCTGCTCGCAGTAGGTTTCCCACCAATCCTTGACATGGGGGGCTTCTTTGAGAAGAGCAAAAATAATCTTTTCCCGACTGGAAAAATCATGAATAGAAAAATAACCCTCTAGCAGATTTAACCATTTATCGATGGAATTTACCTCTATTTGACCCTCGAATATGGGGATTTCTAAATTAACTTGTACCTTAAATGTTGTGGCATTTCTAGAGTAGCTGTTGGAAGCCGATGTGTTTCCCCTGGGTAGCCGCTGAAGGATCTGGGCAAAGTTGTCCATCATCGCGCTCCTTTGTTGCTCGAGGGCTTCTTCGAGCAAGATTTTGATAGGATCTCCTACCCCCTCATCTTTCTTTTCATCCGCCATGGGAGGCCGTCAGGATTTGCGAGGCTGGTCTTGCAAAGGTTCGACCAGTTCAAGCCCTAACTCCTTATATCCCGACCTTGTTGGTGACATGCAAAAAAAAACTAAGAACAAGCAGACCGCTCTGATACCACTGATCTGGATTTAAATAGGAACGCAAAAAATTACAGAGATAACCATAAACACAAAGATGCAGTGGAACTAATACTTCATTTCATTAATATAAAATATTGGGATATGCTTACAAACAGAAAATGGAAATAAACAACTAGGGTGATAATAGCTTATCTTTGAGAAGAGATGTGGCGGCTACATGCCTCTAAATTGTGTTACAATGAGGCCCGAAGGCCTATTTATTGTTGAGAAACAATGGAAAACCCTAAACATCGAAAAACTAACCCTAGAAGATGAAATGACAAACTGTGGGCCCCATTTGGGTAAATTGGTACATCAACTTCCCAGGGTCGTAACTTTGGCATATGATCTTCGTTTGACGCGTACAATATCTTGTTAGAAAGATCTATCTGAGAACTATAAATTTGGGAAGAGAAACATTAGTCCATGAACCCATGTTGCTCCCTGTTTTCCCAAAAAAATTCGTTTAGGGCCTCAAAATGGCTCCTGAAGTTCAGGACCTGAAAAACTGCTAAAAATAGTAAACTATGCTACAATTAAGGAAACTGAAAAGCTGAAAGAAACAATGGTGGGGGTCCAAGTGGACTTGGTGGGTGGCCAACAATATTCACCTGGATCATTTAATATGTTGGTCAAACCGTTCCCACTCTTTGATCAATATCAGATCAATGTGAACATATGTGTCCAACTGTTCACTTGCCTTCTCATTTGTCTCGACTGCACTAGAAGTTTTCTCTATATCCTACTTTGTGCTTTGCTCTGTTTGTTAGATGACCAGTGCAATATTCAATAAGTCCAGTGGTACTGTCTAAAGCCTTTGCGTCTTGTATTGGATGAATTGGTCCATTTTTCTATTTCCAGCTTGATTTTTTCCAGGTGGCTCACTTGTGAGAATGTCTCTACTAATATAAATAAGTCATTGAATTCATCTTTCTCATGGACTAATTGTTTAACCTTTACCTAAGTAGTAAAATTATAAGCAACTTTATTCAGGTCATACTGTCTTTTGGGAATAACAACTAGGTTCAAACCCCTTATTTTCTCAGCTTCAATTTGGGCATGTTTATAGTCATGCAATGAATAGATTCCACAACAAACAGGAAAGGTAGGCCAGAACCGTATCTTCGCTTCTTTGAGATTTTTCGTAAGCCCTTTGTCAAATGTCTGACAAGCTATTTCCCTAGCCAATAGTTTATCTATGACATATAGAGGAAGGACATGTGGGTCAGTGATGCTACCAAAAACCCTAATGTATGTGAACAATTCTTCCCCAAACCAACTGCCAAGTGAAGTTAAATTAATACTAGCCACCTTGGACAGCCGAGGAGCTCGTCTATTAAAAATGGCATGGTGAATGGGTAGGATGAAGCCATGATAAATTTTGTAGAAATGCTTCTTATATTGGGTCTTCCACAGGTATTTATGGCAAACATGGATAGGGGTTGGGTCCTGGATAGTCCATTTCCATCCCATGATGAGAAAATCGAAATTGAAACAAATGGTATCGACTATATAGTCACTCATATAAAATTAGGGAACAACTCAGGTGATAACAAACCTATTTTTCTTGTAATCAAGTATTTGGATGGCCAATTTATCTAATAGGATATTATCCCAATCCATCACAAAAGAGTTCAATGCAGATTCTATTAATGGAACCATTTCAATGGAAAACTTAGAAGAATTAGAGCTTCCAAATAGTCTACACATCATTGCGGCAACATAACAATGTGGAGACGCTAGGGAGTCCACAAAATACATACCGGATGATTCATGCTTGTGTTTGTTAGGGAAGTGCCTCCATTGTTTTATGGGGTTTGACTCTATTTGATTTTCCTTTGAGAAAGCTTCAAGGAATGATTTATTGTAGTACTTCTGAGGCTCTGGTAAATGATACATTTTCTTCAAGTCTTCATGCTTGAAGGATCCAAACATTCTTTCGTTAGCTGTGAAGAGCATCCTCTCCGTTATATTGATGCTTTCAATTACCCATTTTACCATGTCATTATATGGAAAAATCTTTGGGCGGGCCGCTATTCGATGAAGAAAAGAGTTGGCTAAATCACCAAGTGTGTTTTCTGACTCTGCAGGTCCATCAGTTGTTGCATGTCCTTCAGTTACCTTTGGCTTTTCCATTTCTAACATATCATATATGCCTTCCCATGAAGTTTTCCCATAATCTTGACATGTCGTATCCAAGATCAACACAATTGTTTCTGGTCCTTTCGCTATTGCAGGGGGGACTTTCATCTTTTGAGCTTTCTTTGACATTTTAGCTGGCTGCATACTTCCAGGCTCAAACTGTGAAAATGAAACAGAGGATAGTAATAGGCTAAAACTTTCAGAGCAACTAAATGGTTGAAAAGATAGTGTTGAAAGAAGTATAGGCAAAAATTGGAATGGGAGCATTTGATGCGAAAGATTTTGTATTATAACTTGATATTAACACGAAGGACAAAAGCTTGAAGGACCGCAATCATAACTACTTTTTTAATGTTTTGTTGTAACCAACGACGTGAAACTTTAATGCTCAATGAATAGATCACATCGCAGATTTCCAAAGGTCTTATTAGAATGTGTGCCATAAACTTTCCGGTTTTGTGATGAGCGATTTCAATATATTATTTTAATATGTAAAGAGTGATCGCATATCACAAGTCGAGAGTTATAAGTGCCATGTTCTAATAGTCTTTTGAATTTCTGCGATTGTGATAAGTGATGACATGGCATATAGAGTTGGATAATTCCTCATTTAACTCGCCCGAATCATGTTTTCCCTTTATTATTATTGAACCACTTTATTATATTTTAACATCATATCACGCGTACCTAAGGTGAGTATCACTTGTTTCCATTGGGATTGCGATATGCGATTGATGTATATCTCATCGCAAGTTTTCGGGGCTAGCTTCCTTTGGTTTTCGGCGATATGCGAAATGCGATAATCATATCGCACCACAAAGTTTCAACGGTCTGTTAAAACTTATTTATTGGAATTGGCGATATGCGATATGTGATAGTTTTATCGCATTGCATGTTTGTCAATGGATTGTTATAAGAAGCTCTACGATTGAGGTTTTTGCGGTAACTTCCCATCGCAACATGAATATTTGGATTTAATGTTCCTTAGCCTAAAGCGAATGTGATTTGCGATATTTGATTTTTTAGGGGGTTTTTTGAAGCACTTTTTATTTAAAAAACAAAAAACAAAGACATTTATTTCTATGTAAAGGTTTTATTGCTTCTAAAAAATTAAAGGGACCCTATTTCCTATTTAGTATCTTAGAATAAGATTAAGATTTTTTTTGAAATGGGGGGGTTGTTGTATAGCACAACAATTGGCAATTCACTGAAAGAACCAATTATCTCTGAATAAAATGATGCAATTTATAACACTTTCTCAAGTACAAACAATTGAGGAAAAGGAAACTATCTTGAAATAAACAAAATTACTCTGAATAAGAAAAATTGATCAATTTTGAAATTTCTTTTACAAACCTTTATTATAAATGAAAAGATTTATGGTTCAAGCCTTGATTGGTTGTTAAAGATAAAGTAGGGGGCTCCTCCAACTTAGCTTTTGAATTTACTCTTTTGTTACAGGTAGTGCCACTACTGCCATCAAATGTCTACAATCTTGACAAGATTACCTTTTAACCATCAATTATTCATTATCCCATCCATCTAAGAGTATAATATTGTAAAGATAAATTCAGAAAGATATATCTATATATATTTTCATTTTTTTTTTCTTTTCTGGATAAAAGCCATTGCCCTGGTTTGGGAGCCAGAAGATGACAATGCCATTCATTGGTTGTAATTGAACTGACCAAGCTGTCTCGTAATGAGACCCCTTGTCTTATTATTATAGGCCATTACCCTATTTTGGTATGCAGTATTGGTAATGTCAGTTTAATTAGTTCCTTATGATCATGGTAAGCAAGCTTGTAATGAGACCTCTTATCTTTTAAATCATATATATTTTAGAATTACACTCTAAAAAATCATAAACCTAGTGGATGGGGTGAATCTTTGACTCCTTAAGAGTTATTGGATGACAATTATAGAGATGTAGATGCTTAGTTGTAGAAAGTCTTTACTATTTTTTTTTTAAAATAACCTTTCTCAACTGATAAAACTTAAAATGATTCCCTATGTTTTCCTGGTTTGAAAGATTTCACAATTTCAAAGAACATCTCAGAGTTTTATGATGTTTATCTAATTTCCAAAATTGCAATCATTTCCTTGGAAGTTTCTACTTTTCAAAAGCGGATATTCACAATATATTTTCAAAGAGATTTAAATAGCAAAAAGTCAATGGTATACTATTTACAACATTATTTCTGAAAGAAATCAAAATTTGCATAAAAACTATGTACATATAAGAAGGGGTTACCTCCTTAGGGAAAGAATTTCTTTAAGATAAGCCCATTCACAAGAAGAGAATCTCTCTTTCTTGTTAAGTCTTGCAGTAGAAATGTTGATGAACCCATCTTTTCGACAATCTAGAATGGTCCAAGCCACATCTTCTAAAATTTGGTATGCTTACCTTTTTCTTCATGTGCTTTGTCCCATTTCAAAACGAGATCACTAATTTGTAATGTTTTTGAGCCTGCTGAACTTGCATCAAAAGAGGATTTAATGACTTGCTGATGTTTAGCATGAGTAATCTTGGTTTTTTCTCTTTCCTCATCTAATTTAAGAATTTGATAAAACCTTAATTGAATAGAGGAATAAGGAGTTTCTTCAATGAATTGTATTAGGGCTAGTGATGGGAGGGCTAGACTTGGTGGAATAACAGATTCTTTCCCATACCTTAAGTTAAAAGGAGAAGTGCCTATTGAGGCCTTCTGAGTTATACAATCTGCCCATAGTACGAATGTTAAAGATTTATGTCAATTATTTTGGTTTTGATCAATAGTTCTTTTAATAATCCTTATGAGATTTTTGTTAGTTGACTCTGTTAAGCCATTTAATTGGGGATAGTAATTTGCAGAGTATTTTAACTTAAACCTCTCTTAAGAGCAAATTCGACCATATTATTTCCAAAAAAATAAGATGCATTGTCAAAGATAACGCATTAGGTAAACCAAACCTGGTGATGATGATCAATAAATTCAATAATGGCATAAGAATTTGCTACCTTTAGTGGAATTAATTCTACCCACTTAGTGAAGTAGTCCATGGCTATAAGGATGTATTTGTGCTGCTTCGAAGAATGAGGAACAATCTCTCCTTTAATATCAAGCCTCCACTGCTCAAATGGTTGCTCAATATTAACTGGTTGTAAAGGAAACATTGGTTTCCTTTGTCTCCCACTAGCAATTTGGCATATCTTACATTTCCTCACATAGTCATGGGTATCTTTGAACAAAGTTGGCCAATAATACCCAACATGCAGTATTTTGTGTGCTGTAATGTCTCCTCCAAAGTGTCCACTAGCTAGGCCACCATGGAGTTCCTATAAAACTGTTTGCGCTTCAGATTTTTCAAGGCATCTTAACAAAATAGAGTCATATTTTCTCCTGAATAACACATTATCAATGATTTCATAGTGTTTGGATTTTAACCTTAGGGCATGTTTATTTTTGTAGCTGAATTCAGGAGGGGCATATCCATTTTTCAAGTAAAAAAATCAGATCATCATATTGAGATTCAAAATCAATCATACTTATCTCATTTAATTGTGTAGTACTACTTGAATCTTCATGATTTAGTATATTGGAAGCTCCTGCTAGCAACATGCAAAAACCTTGTCCTTTAACAATTCTCGCTGGTTTAATATTAATGTGATATTCTTGTAAAGCTGTTACCCAGTTAGTTCTTTCATCTCTACTTCTCTTTGAATTAGTAATTGTCTTACTGCCCGAGAATGGGACTATCATTTTTGTATGTGTTTTTAGGAGGAAAGGTCTAAAATGTTTAACATATTTAAATACAATGAAGGCTTGTTTCTGGACTTATGAATAATTAAGCTCAGAACCCTACAAATTGGAACTAAAGAAAGATATGGGTGCTTCCACTTGCTGATCATTGATTTGTGTTAAAACATCAGCATAGGATGATTGAGTGGCCAAAGTATGCAAAATAAAATGACTAGAAAAATTTGGAGTATTGAATGTAGGATCATTAATGATTGCTTGTTTGATTGAGTTAAAAGCTTCTTTTTCATTATGTCCCCACTTGAAGACTGAATTTTTCTTAATCATGGATTGCAAGGGTAGAACAATATGAGAAAAATCAGGAACAAATATTTTTACAAAATTTATCTGTCCCAAGAATGATTTCATAAATTTCTTATTATGTGGTAAAGGGATATTAGAAATCTCCTTTATCCTATCAAGATCAATGTCTATGCCATTTTTTGATACAATAAATCCTAAGAGTTTACCTTCATTAAGAGCAAAGAATGTTTTTTTAGGATTTAGGGAGATCCCATACTTTTTGCAACGTTCAAAGATTTGCTTTAAATCATGCAAATGGTTGCTCTTTTTCTTAGAATAGACAGTTATTTCATCCAAGTAAACAACAATTGTTTTATTGATCAAACCTTTGAAAGCTATGTCCATGGCTCGTTGGAAAGTAGCTCTAGCATTTATCAAACCAAAAGGCATTTTCTAATAAGCATATGTTCCCCATTTGGTTCCAAATGTAGTCTTTAATCTATCATCTGGATGAACCAGGATCTGATTATATCCTAAAAAACCATAAAGAAAAGACATTAATTCCGAGCTAGCTACCCATTGAAGTATCTGCTTCATTGTTGGTAATGGGAAATTATCTTTTTGACATGCTTTGTTGAGATTTATAAAATCTATATAAATCCTAATATCACCATTCTTTTTCCTGACAGGCACTAAATTTGAGACCCATTTCGAATGTCTGACATGAAAAATTATTTTGGCTTTAAGGAGTTTATTCAACTCTGCTTTGATTTGATTCTTAAGATCAAGGTGAATTTTCCTTAATTTCTGCTGTATAGGTTTCTCATCAGAAATCATTGGAATTGTATGTTGAATAATAGAGGTATCATAAGTATTTAGATCCTCATAATTCTAAGCAAAAACATTTTTATATTTTTTCAATAATCGGATGAAAGCAAATTTTTCATCAGGTGAAAGTACATGTCCTAGATTGATATTTTGTGGTTTGGCACCGGTACCAAGATTTACTAATTCAAACCTTAAAGTTGAACTTTGAAGCTTTGAATTAGTGAAATTTTTGAATCTATCCTTAATATCATAAAGATCTTCCAGTTTAACCACATATTTAGGAATAGGATTTTCATTGATTTTCTGTGTTAATTGAAGATCATGATCACTTTCATCGATGATTTGGTCGTCATAAGATCCTTCAGATGTCAAGAAATTTAAGATATCCTCATCATGATTGAACACACGCCAATTGGTGACATTATCTGGGATGGATGGTCTACAAATTAACTCAATAGAAAATCTATCTGGACTATAATCCTCAGATGGAAGGAGCTTAGAAGCTACATTAGCTAGGAGATCTGCTACTGCATGCTGTGATCTGGGAATAGGAGAGATATCAAATGCCAAAAAATGAGAAATATTATCTTGAGAAAGTGATTGATAATGTTTGAGGTTTCCTAAAAGACGATGAATAGTATTTCTTACTTGTTTTTATCACTATTTCAGAGTCACCAAACAGTTTCAAATATTTCACATCAAGACTTATTGCTTTATAAAGACCTTGAATCAAGGCTTCATATTCTGCAATATTATTGGTACACTCAAATTCTAACCTGCATGATAACATTGTATTTTCTCCTTCAGGACTAACTAGAATACATCATTCTCCTGCACCGTCATTAGATTTAGATCCATCAAAATACAAGGACCAAAATAAAGGCTTATCTACAGGTTTATCTACAAGTTTGTCTCTAATATTAACACACTTAGAAGTATCAGCCTGTGAAAAAATCTCAACATGTGATGTGACATTACTAACTGAAAAAGGTGATTGTTGAGCATTGAAGTTCCCAAAAAATGATTCAGCTGAATAGTTTCCAAGAATATTATTATTGAAGGCTACTGGTTTATTTTCTTCTCCAAATTTAGTTACTGTGTGAGTTAGGTGTTTTTCGTGGTCAATTCTGATTTGATTTGGCTTCCCATTATAAGGAAGCCACATGTGAGACCAGTGAGTTGAAATATAACCAATCTCTGCTAAGAATTAAACCATAAAACTCAGGGATGTTAGCAATTAATATATCAATTATTTGAACAACCCTTGGATCAACAGATAGTCTAATAGTAACTGAATTTATTTCTCCTAAAAATTGAACCTTAGTTCAATCCAATTGGACAATATGAACTGCAGACTTCTGGGGTTCAATATTTAATTTGGAGCAAACTGATGTTGGCATTATATTTGATGAAGCCCTTGAATCAATCAAGAATTTAGGAAGAATTCTATTGTAGATCTCATAAGTCAAGAGAAAAGGAGGGGTATGAGAATTTGATCTATACCTAATTAAAATGACATCAACAGAATCCACCTTATCGGATGGTGGCCTACCCGATCCTCTGGCAGCCTTGGATAATACAATAGTTGGAAGAGGAGAAGAAGGTACTACATTTAATTCCTTAAGCAACAACTTTTGTTGATCTTTGAGCTTGCTAAGTTCATGCAGAGAAATGTTTTCTCGAGTTTTCTTCATATCTTCAACTATGTTATAATCCATGGAATTTGAAGCTAATAGAGTTTTTGATGATGATGGAGGATTGGATGAAGTTGGTTTTATTTGGGGAGATGAAATTGGAGTTTTATTCGTGGGAGTTTTCTCTTTAGGGTCTATCATAGTCTTACTTCTGGTGTTTACTGGTAGGTCTTCTTGTTCACTTTCATTATCAGAGCTGGGTAGAATAAAGTCCCAGATTCCATGACATTCAACTATTTCTTCAGCTGATAAAACTGTATCTTCTTCTTCATCATCATCTAAATCAAATTCTGCATTTGATATAGCATTTGGAGGTTTAGGATCGGTTGGCTGATTTCTTTTAAAATTGCTAAATGTTTTTTTATTATTTATGAAGTTTTAGCTACTTGATTTTTAATATCTACCATTTCATTGGACATAGTTTTAAGAACTTTTTGTAGGCCTTCCATGTCATATGGATCTTTGGTTACTTTCTTCTTTGATTCATCTCTAAAAGTTACTTTCTTGAATTTTCTTTCCTCTAATGCGTTTTTCTTTTCTAGGGCCAAGATACGTTTTTCAACAGATATTGCTTATTTCATATTTTATGCTAACGTCGGTTTGGCAGCTCTATCAATGAAGATGGCTGTGTTTGAAGGTAAAGTGGAAATGTACCATTCATTTCGAACCTCCTCGCTAGGCTTGGACACTGCAGGTATTTTATTCAATAACTTGTTGAAACGTGAGTTGAATTCCTTAATGGGTTCTTTTGGTTCGACTTTCAAATTGGATAGGTCATTTATCAAAGTTTTTGTAGACCTATCATCTCCAAATTTGGTTAAAAATTTCTCTTGAAAAGCATCCCAGCAATTAATTGAGCCTAATGGTAACGAAAAGTACCATGATCCAGTTGCTTCTTGTAGAGTATATGGGAATAATCTTACAACTGCGTCTTCTTCTGTTACTCCATTCAAATTAATGGACAACATGAAATTATTTATATGTTCTTTAGCTAAGAAGCTGTCATGATTAAATTTAGGTAACCATTTTTCTGGATGAGCTGGCAATTGGGTCTAAGGTGCAGGCATTCTAACAGCTCCTAGGTTGGTCCGTGGCCTTGGTTGAGGTTGATTATGTGCCATTGTTGAGCTATTAGTAGAAGAGGGTGAAGTAGTGGTTGAAAGTGATTAGGTAGAGGATGGTGAGGCTCCTGTACCTATGTGAACTATGATCTGGAGTTGGGAAGCAAGCGTATGACCTTATAATGATATGGACGGAATGAACGATGATGATGAAAGAACCTCGCTGCTAGATTTTGATGGTGTCTTCCTAGCCCTTTTATGACTTGGTAGAGGGAATTCAACTTGTGGGATTCCAAGTTTTTCACTCTTTGCTCTAGTTAGCGGTTGTGATGGGATATATTGAGAAGTGACATTGCCTTGGGATAACTCAGAATCTTCTTGAGATATTAAAATTCCTTGCAATTTGTGAATCAAAGATTGTACTTCAGGGGGTTCAGAAGAACTATCTGGCTTGTTTAAGATTTCAACAGTGGGTTTTGTATTTTTCTTTTCAACTTCTCGCTTGGGAATAGGAGATTTGGAATGCGAACGAGAAGTTGGAGGTGATAGTGAGGGAGTTTTACTCTTAGAATAGCCTATAGGTTTAGATTTAGTTTCCATTCACAGTCAGGCCCTCCTTCTAGTGCCAAAAATGTTGATGCCTCTAAAATCTTTGCACCAACATTGGGGGATAACCACCCGGTCCGGACCTTAAAGCAGCTCCTTTTCCGTTTGGTATGGTGGCTCTGACTAGATAGTATGGGACCAGTTTCCCAATGAAGTGTGATTTGATGAATGGGTGTCTAAAATATATAACAAAATTATAGATGGTTTGATTTGTAAACTTATGGAAATATACAAATAGATCTGTATATAACCTGGGTAATCCAATATCAATGCGCTTTATAATGATTTATGGTAATCGAATTCTAATAAAGATCAATCACTTGACTATAGAAAGTTAAGCATGAATGATGATCACTTTAAACAAAGTGATATAAAACATATCACATATCATAATAACATCAATTGTCAGCATATGTGTTTAAGAATATCAATTCCAACTTACTCAAAAGTGATATAATGCATAATTGTATGAACATTCACATATAACAACAATATTGAATCAAAAGATTGTTAAATTACATAACATGAAACACAAAGACATTGATAAAAGTACCAGATGTATTTGAATCGTCTTACAAAAGTAACAATCTGGTTCGCTCTTCTTATTTCTAAAAATTTCGAAAAAGATATAGAAATGCAAGTCCTCTTGAAAGCCCCTTTACAACAAGTTTGAACCTTGAACCTTGTCTTCTACAAAAATAAATTAAGAAGTGCAGAAATGCTATCTTCTTAAATCTAATTTAACACAATTTCAGGATCCTTTCTAAAATGACATGAAAGGGTCTTTATAGCAAAAATAAAAACAAACTGTTCGTAAAAAGTGCTTCGGCTGGTTGGAACAACCTTTCCCAAAATATGGGATTTCATGTTAAAAATAGAATTGCGATAGCTTCTTGAAAAGATGCATTGCATCTATCATTCCTCCCATGGCTTTAACTGACAAATATCGAGCATCGTTTGGATCTCCAGTGGATGACTCATCCTAGTATGCAATTGACCTGTGTACACTGCATTTGAGAATTTTGACATCATGCGATCGACTGCATCAGCAAGACAATTGATTGTCATTTATTGGCTGTATGGTTTGACTAAATAGAACCAATGTGTTTTCCAATTGAGGATTTTTAATTCTTTGAGTTGCTCCTCTCTCGTATTCAAATCTTGCTTCCATTGTTTTTCCAACACTTTTGCTTTTGGAAGATTTTGTAGGGAACACCCAAAATTAAATTGGCGTTGTGTAAGTTATCATTTATCAGCGCAATGATATTATTCATCACTCCCATGTCCCTTGAAGTTGCTCTTTCAGCTTTGATTAGCTGTGATTCCCATTCTAAAAATAGTATCTCCTTATGAGATTCTTCAATTCCTGGCAATTTAGCAGCCTTTCCCTTTTCTGTGTTTTGCCAAGAGATATAACCTGTGATTTTGTCATCTGCATCCTCAAATTCCAACCTGGAATTGTTTGCTTGATCTATCAGTACGTTTGTTTTGATACACAGTGGATAAATGAGAGATATCTTTCGGTAGAGTTGGGTTAGTTGTTGAGATAAGAAATTATTAATTTGTAAGGCTTCCTTTATAAACTCTTCAACTTTGGGATTATCCTTGAATTGCTCCATTGAGAGTTGTAGCTGCTTTATTTTCTTGTCTTTAGATTTCATCTCTTCATGATGTGCCAGTTTTAGCTGTTCAAACTCCTGAGATAGTTGTTGTTGTCTTTCAATAACTTGCTGATCAATCCTCTATTTTTCCACCCTTAACTGTTCTTCAAGTTGCTTAATATTTTGACCTTTTTCCTTGACCAATTAATTAACTTCGGTTGCTTTATCAATCATGGCAGCTGTATATGCTCCTGCAAACTGATATAATTTTGTCAAGTCCTCAGAGGGATTAACTTCTAAGTCTCTCCAGATGACATTCATGGATTCATTTTGAGGAACTGTCATTGATGCTTGGTCTATATTTCTCTTTTTCCTTTTCCTTTTGACTACAGCTTTGTGTTCAGGGCTATCAAACACATCCAAAGGTGGAATTTCCTCTATGCTCAGTGTAATCTATGATGAAGGATACTCAGGGATTATATCGATTTCTTTTAGAGCTGAGTCCATGCTGGATGGTTTTTCAATCACAGGATCATGAATCATGAGCTGTTGTCTTAAAGGGGATTTTGGTGTGATAACATTTTGGGTATCACTTTGACCTTTAATCTGTTGATCAAATTGTTCCCATTCTTTGATCAATATCAAATCAATATGAACATCTGTGTCCAACTGTTCACTTGCTTTCTCACTTGTCTCGGCTGCACCAAAATTTTTCTCTATATCCTACTCTATGCTTTGCTCTGTTTCTTGGATGATCAGTGCAATATTCAATAAGTCCAGTGGTACTGTCTGAAGCCTCTGCGTCCTATATTGGATGAATTGATCCATTTTTTCTGGTTCCAACTTGATTTTTTCTAGGTGGCTCACTTGTGAGAATGTCTCTGCTGATCTAAATAAGTCATCGAATTCATCTTTCTCATGGACGAATTGTTTAACCTTTACCTGAGTAGTAAAATTATAAGCAACTTTATTCAAGTCATACTGTCTTTTGGGAATAACAGCTAGGTTCAAACCCCTTATTTTCTCTGCTTCAATTTTGGTATGTTTATAGTCATGCAATCAATAGATGCCACAACGAACAGGAAAGGCAGGGCATAACTGTTTCTTGGCTTCTTTGAGATTTTTCCTAAGCCCTTTTTCAACTGTCTGACAAGCTATTTTCCTAGCCAATAGTTTATCTAGGACATATAGAGGATGGACATGCGGGTCGGTGATGCTACCAAAAACCCTAATGTATGTGAGTAGTTCTTCCCCAAACCAACTGCCAATTGAAGTTAAATCAATACTAGCCTCCTCGGATAGCCGAGGAGCTGGTCTATTAAAAATGGCCTGATGAATGGGTAGGATGAAGCCATGACAAATTTTGTAGAAATGCTTCTTATATTGGGTCTTCCACGAGTATTTATGGTAAACATGGATAGGGGTTGGGTCCTGGATAGTCCATTTCCATCCCATGATGGGAAAATCGGAATTGAAACAAATGGTATCGACTATATAGGCACTCATATAAAATGGGGGAACAACTCGGGTGGTAAAAAACCTATTTTTCCTATAATCAAGTATTCTGATGGCTAGTTTATCTGATAGGATATTAGCCCAATCCATCACAAAAGAGTTCAATGCTGCTTCTATTAATGGAACCATTTCAATGGAAAACTTAGAAGAATTAGAGCTTCCAAATAGTCTACACATCATTGCAACAACTTAACAATATGGAGACACTAGGGAGTCCATAGAATACATACCGGATGATATGTGCTTGTGTTTGTTAGGGAAGTGCCTCCATTGTTTTATGGGGCCTGACTCTATTTGATTTTCCTTTGAGAAAGCTTCAAGGAATGATTTATTGTAGTACTTCTGGGGCTTTGCTAAATGATACATTTTCTTCAAGTCTTTAGGCTTGAAGGATCCAAACATTCTTCCGTCAGTTGTGAAGAGTGTCCTGTCCGTTATATTGATGCTTTCAATCACCCATTTTACCATGTCATTATATGGAAAAATCTTTGGGTAGGCCGCTATTCGATGAAAAAAAGAGTCGGCTAAATCACCAAGTGTGTTTTCTGACTCTGTAGGTCCATCAGCTGTTGCGTGTCCTTCAGTTACCTTTGGATTTTCCATTTCAAACATATCATATATGCCTTCCCATGAAATTTTCCCATAATCTTGACATGTCGTATCTAAGGTCAACACAATTTTTTCTGTTCCTTCCGCCACTGCAAGGAGAACTTTCGTTTTTTGAGTTTTCTTTGATATTTTAGTTGGCTGCATACTTCTAGATTCAAATTGTGAAAATGAAACAGAGGATAGTAATAGGCTAAAACTTCCAGAGCAGCTAAATGCTTGAAAAGATAGTGTTGAAAGAAGTACAGACGAAAATCAGAACATGAGCATTTGATGTGAAAGATTTTGTATTATAACTTGATATTAACACGAAGGACAAAATCTTGAAGGACCGCAGTTATAACTATTTTTTTAATGTTTTGTCATAATGATCTGAAAATGGAATGTACTTGTTTAAGGGTGCAAGGTATCCATTTCCCATAATTGCAAATGTGAGTTATCCACTCCAAGTGACCTCTGAAAATGTGAAAATTTCTTATTTCCTATACAGAGATAAACTGTAGGGGCATTCACCGGACATGTCACCTCTAAAAAGAGGATGAGTTCCAGAGGCTACCTGGTCCTCTACAGGCTTTGGCTAAAGAAATAACAAAGTAAACACTTAGAAGTTTTTGACATACACATACTTCAAGTTTGATGTCTTGCGGAATAAGACAAATAACTTTCTGCAGTTGAATAGGTGATTATGTGTGTATGCAAGTTATGTATATTTGCTGTTTAACACTTTATATCAGTTTTGTTTAGCATATCATCTTCAGCAAATAAAGACATCAAAATGATAAAGCAGTTCACCCCTTCTGGGCTACATCTGCTGGACCAAGCCTCTCCAACTAGGCTTGTCCTCTTGTATTAAAAATGATACAAAGGCTAATACAATATTATGAGTGTCTCAAAGGACATATCTGACTGTAAATACAGAATCAAAATATAGGAATTAGTTAAACATGCTCTTTCCCAAGCACTAAATAGTGAAATTGTACCTTATGCAGTACTTTCCCCAATTGGCCCTGAAATCCCTTTAAACTTGCATGGAGAATTTCAAGGTGAATATGACCTCAATTGGTTCTAAAACCTCTGCCATTAGACTCAGAAGGTCGAAAATAGCAGGCATAGGCTTTTGAATCACCAAAAATGGATGAACACAGCCCCAAACAGCTCAAGCACTGAAATGGCCCTGAAAGCTTCCCTGAAGCTAAACAGTGAGAAGAATGCCTCAACAGGAAAAAAGGGCTGTAGAAATGGATTCAGAATGCTGAAAACCTTCAGGAATTACGTTCGTTCCACATTCAATGGCTACACAATTCCCAATGCAGCTCCCAAACTGATTTTGCCTTGGTGGCTCTTGGAACTTCCACAAAGCAAAAACACCTACAAATGACCTCAAATGGCTGTGAAACCTATGCCAATGGCTTCAGAAGGTCGAAGAGACCCAAAATCAAAAAACAATTCATCCAAAACAGACTTTCATAGCCAAATTTATGGCCATTTACTCCCAACTGCTAGTTGGTCCTAAAAATACTCCAGCTAACTTTAGTTAGAGTACAGATAGGCCCGCCAAATATGGCGGGCCCACCAATTTTGGCGCTCTGCCAATTCCGCCGCTAACTGACCGCCTGTTAACCGTTTTTCATAACTGTGGCATGTGAACGGGATTTCGAGCTCGGCAGTTCTACATAGGATTCCGCGCGGTTATGGGTTTAGAGCCCATGGTTCTTGGTGACAGTCAATAATATGGGGGCTGGCCCTTAGGGGCTGGTCCCCTTCGTTGCCCGCCCAAACCGAATTTAAAACTTTTATACCACCTGTTCCATCATATTACAAGCAATTGATGCGTGGCCCAGTGGAAGGCGCTGCGTTTGTATATGGTAGGAGCAGGTTCGATTCACAACCTACCAAATTTTTAAACATATGCCCAAATGTTGATGTCACCCTGAGCCACGTGGCGGCCTCGGGGCTTGCCACGTGGCTCCCTGCCATTGGTTGCCCCAAAAGGAATATTCCTTGGAATATTCCCTAGAATATTCTATGGAATATTCTGTGGAATATTCTTTTTTTAAATTTTTTTTGAAAAAATTCAAAAATTAAGGGTTATTGGGTGATTTTGTTTTTGGCATAACTTCTGCATATGGAGACCGTTTTTCGAACTGTTTGCGGCATTGGAATTAGGAGGACGAGCTATATCCAGTCGTTTAGGTTCGAACCAATTCTGAGCACTTTCATTTTTGACCATTTTACGACACTTGGTCCTGAGCTCCTGATCACATAACCAACGACGTGAAACTTTAATGCTCAATGAATAGATCACATTGCAGATTTCCAAAGGTCTTATTAGAATGTGTGCCATAAACTTTCCGGTTTTGCAATGAACGATTTCAATGTATTATTTTAATATCGCATATCACAAGTCGGGAGTTATAAGTGCCATGTTCTAATAGTCTTTCGAATTTCCGCGATTGCGATAAGTGATGACCTAGCATATAGATTTGGCTAATTCCTCATTTAACTTGCTTGAATCATGTTTTCCTTTTATTATTATTGAACCACTTTATTATAATTTAACATTGCATCGCACGTCCTTGAGGTGAATATCACTTGTTTCCGTTGGGATTGCGATATGCGATCGATTTATATCACACCACAAGTTTTCGGGGCTAGCTTCCTTTGGTTTCCGTATGTGAAACCCACTCTACTAAAGGAAGAGTTAGCTCAGCTATCAACATTTTCAAGCAGTCATGGTATTTCCCCAGATAACTACTCTATGACTATCTTATTCAAATAGCAGTACTCTGGGTTCTCTTCCAAGGCGCCTCCCCTTGATGAATGCTCCAGAACTGCCCCATCCTAATAGTAGTAATTGGAGTTATCTCTCTCTAGGCGTCTCTCCTCGATGAATGCTCTCTTACTGCCTCACCCTCGTAACAGTACTTAGAATTCTATCCCCCAATGTATCCCCTCGGTGAATGCTGAATGACTATCCCACCCCAATAGCAGTACTCAGGGTTCTCTTCTCTCCTCGGTGAATGCTGACCATTGACCGGTTAGTACCTGGGGGCGTACCTCTCGGACAAGTGAACGGGCCCTACCTAAAACAGCTGCAGACCTTTGATGACCGGAGCATACTTACTTCGGGATGGGACAGCAAGGTCCTGGAGGGGCTTGCGCTTCCTAGTGCAAGGAGTGACTCAGCTTATAACGGAAGGAGCAGGGGCTGTTCAATCGATTGAGTCATGGCCAACAAAGTGGAGTAGCAGCTAAGAACGAACCCGCTTTCCATAGTATGGTATGTACGCTCGGGTGGCGAAATCACTCCTGCCAATAGCTCGGCTTATGGATGGTCTCGTGTCTAAATATTGAGAGAAATCGATTCTTTATATATGAGATTTCCTTGCCCAGCGATATGCGAAACACGATAATTATATCGCATCACAAAGTTTCAACGGTACGTTAAAAATTATTTATTGGAATTGGTGATATGCGATATGCGATAGTTTTATTGCATCACATGTTTGTCAATGGATTGTTATAAGAAGCTTTACGATTTAGGTTTTTGGATTGAATGTTCCTTAGCCTAAAGCGAATGCAATTTGCGATATTTGGTTTTTTTAGAGAGTTTTTTGAAGCACTTTTTATTTAAAAAACAAAAAAAAACAAAGAAATTTATTTCTATGTAAAGGTTTTATTGCTTCTCAAAAACTAAAGGGACCCTATTTCCTATTTAGCATCTTAGAATAAGATTAAGATTTTTTTTGAAATGGGGGGGTTGTTGTATAACACAACACAATGCAAATATACTTTAGATTGAAGTATTCATATAAAAATCCTTTCACTTGCCCACTTAGCACTTTGATCTTCACCTATTTTTATAGTTTAGCCCTTATCCAATACCACATGTCAAAACTACATTAGTGCCGATGATAATCTTTGACGAGATCAATATCCGTTATCACATTCATTACTATGGGCCTATACCATGGTAAGGGCTCTTGGTATTTAGAATAACATGGTGCAAAAACCATTTGCTACTTTTCTTCACATGTATACATGACTTGGCCTTGATGAACCCGTGTATAGATTTTCAAATATTCACCTGTATCAAACTTTTGATTATGATCTGTAAACCTTTGACTCATCATTCTGGTATTCTGTTCCAGCTTTCTGTCACCTCTGAACTAACCTGTGGATTCATCTAATTACCATATACTTGTTCTATTACAAGTGACCTGTCTTCAAAGACAACACATGCATCATAATGCCAACAACAACAAAAGTTTCTCCCAACAAAATTTTCCAAAATAAATTTACAAATTGGTTTTTTTGTGCAATTTCAGAGATTTATTTTTTTGCTAAATTTAGGCATAGTTAATGATCAAATATGGCCATGCAACCACTCCCAAAATATTATCCATTGTTTTAGTTTTCTAATGAGTCATCACGAGCCTTATTTGTCCAAGTAGAACTGAAGATATGGCTCTCCAAAGTCAAGTTTTCAAAAACGCTTGTTTGTTGGAAAATGCATGCCTAGTCAAATTTTGAATACTTTTATTAAAAATTCTAACTTTAACTATATTTAATGTTGAAATATCTTTAGATAAAAATCACATAAAAAACATTTTGTCAACAAGTTTCGAATCATCTAGTATAGTTTTTCATCGAAACAAATTTTTTATTTTTAAATAAATTAAATTTATTAATAATTAAATTTAATATTTTAATGTTTTAATATAACAAAGAATTAAAATCAATTAAAATATTTAAATTAAATGAAATACGAATTTATATTAAAAAATATTATTTATTAATTAAAATAATTAAAAAAGAAAATCAATGAAATATAAAAAAAATGATTTTTGGGCCTCCATTAAAGTGCCCGTGAATGTTTTGGTAATATAAGAGGGGAGTTATAAGGAGGTTAGGGATGGGTAAATGGGAGGGGATGGAGTGATAAGGAGGGAATCCCGGGAGGCCGGGAGGAAGAGGAGCCCTTAATGAATTAGAAAAAGGAATTGGGGAACGGAGTGGGAGAAGCCGGACTCCACGTGGAGTGGGCCCTTCTCTCTATAACCAATTTTCTTACAATCAAAGAGCCATGTTATATGAGAGAATTTTTGAGTTAATAAAATAATAATTAATTAATAATTAATAAAATAATTAAAATTTATTTTTTTTAAATTTAAATTAAACTCATTACAATTAATTAGTTAATCAGGATTAATTAGATAAATTAATTAAATATATTTATGATTTTAAAAATTAATTAAATTTAAAAAACAAACGTAAAAATAAAATACATTTTGTATATTTTTTAGCGTAGGCAGTGAAAATTAATTGAAATTTTGAGTGAGTGTCATTTGCAAACCGTAATTTTAAATTTAGCAAAATTAGAGCCATTGAGAAACTAACAAGAAATCGCACTCAATGAAACAATCAAAATGCAAATCTGAAGAAAATGAAAATCTTGCAAAATAAACCAAATGAAAGCATGGAGGAGGTGAAATGACAAAAAATTACATAGAGGGTCCCCATTATTATTATGAAAATAATAAAGTAAAAATGGGGGGTTGTTGTTTTACCACAACAACTCGACAGAGCATGAGTTTCCTCAACCCATAAGCTCTTTGGCTTAGATCCTCACCGTAGGAGTTTAGACAAGGGGGGAGAGCATAACTCAATGTCCTCAATCAATCAAGACCTTTACCCAAGAGGGTCACATCCATCAGTCCAAGATGCTCTTTGAAAACCAAGAACTAAACCAAGAACTTCTCTTTTGGTAAAGCTTCAGTGAGTATATCTGTGATCTGCACATCAGTCGAAATGTGATGGAGTCTCACGACTCCTCTCTGCATCATGTCTTTAATGTAGTGATACCTGATCTCAATATACTTGGACTTGTCATGAAATACATGATGCTTTACCATATGGATCCCACTCTTGTTAATGCAATATATCACTGTCGTATCCAAAACCTGCTCAAATAGCTCTCCAAAGGGATTCCTCAACTAGACCACCTCACAGCTAGCTATGCTAGCAACAACGTTTTCTACCTCAGCGATGCTTAAAGCTATGGACTTTTGTTTCTAGCTCATCCAAGATATCATCACAACCCTCAAGCTAAAGAAACACCCTGATGTGCTCTTCCTGTCTATAACATTTTTAGCCTAGTCAACATAAGAGTATCCATGAATTTGTACATCACATGCAGAATATCTCATACCATGGTTAATCGTCCCATGCAAATATCTCAATATATCTTTGGAAAAAACCCAATGTGCATGAAGGGGCCTAGTCATGAATTGACTCAAAGTGTTCACTGCAAAGCATATATCTGGATGGGTGCTCACTAGGAACATCAATATGCCAATCAATTTTCATTATTCAGAGGGATTCACCAAATCAAGCCCAACTATATATCCACACAACTTCTTGAAATTCATTTCCATTGGTTTATCTAGGAACTTGCATTCAGTCATTCAAAATATTTCCAACAGTTTCACAACATACTTTCCTTGAGAAAGGAAAATCTCTCTAGGTCTCTGCCAAACCTCTAGTCCCAAAAAGTAATGCATCATACTATTGACTTTCTTGGATGTTGCCAACAATAATGGGGTCTCCCCAGTATGAAATCCCGATTAGACCTCACACCATTTGGAGTAGGAGCCTGAACCGGAAAGTATGGCTAGTTGCCATTATCTTAAAGATTTGCCTTGACTGCAATAAATGACACAAGAGAAATGCATGTACTTTTGAGATAAACAAGTATGTTAGCCTTATGATGTATTCAATTGTAGAGTGTATGATGGTTCTTTCACAAAATGCAAAAGAAGGTGAGTCTCTGAGAGAAAGTAATAGCACCATCTTCGCAAAGACACATGCATAAATATGAAAGAATCGTTAGAAATCTTATAAAATAGTTCACCAAGAAACTACGATCATGAAAGCATTAGACGCACATTTTAAAGAAGCATACTAATTCCAATGAAATAGTTCATTTTCATTAGTATGAATTAACATAAGCATACACCATAAATAATGAAAGAATATTCTCACAATCATTTATGACATGTGCGTGAAAAGTGTTTCGAAACAAAGAGCTTTGAATTATGACATGAACGTTTCAAGATACACCACTACAATGATACAACACTTGTTTCAATGGCGGAACTTTAAGCCACTACTTGCTTCCCAAAGCCTATTCTTCTCTCCTATGCCTAGCTTGAGAAGCCAAGGTGAAAAGTCATTTGCTTGAGCCATGAGGGTGTATATATAACAAATGAGATGACTTTTCACCTCCCTTGTGACTCTTGAGCTTCCCTCATGACTCTTTAAACTGTTAAGAGACATTTATACTTTTATGTAAATTTTCACATTCTTTGAGTGACCTTATGACTTCCACATGACTTTTCATTTCTCATTTTCTTGAAAATTACATAATTACATCCACAAATGATGTGGCAACATGATGAATCAAATGGCCCTTGAGATGACACTATGACTTGTCATTGATGACATGGAATTTATGATGATGTGTCAATATCAAGCTTCTCTCCTTGTTGCTATCTTTGTGTCTTCATGATAGATGCTACATGTTCTTCATCTTCCTCCTCTAAAGGCTTGAATATACAAACATTGTTTCTTAATATTGACCTTCCACTTCCTATCGCGATCTAGTGTCCCTTCATATTCTTGTTTGATGATTCTTGTCTTTGCAACTTCATACATATTTTCTTGCATGGTCTTCTTATCACCCTTCTTGAGTATCATCCCGTCATGTTAAGATACAATACCTACAGATGAAATTCACTCATGACAAGATGAAATCAACCCGAAAATCTCCTAGTCCAACCTTCTTTATGAAATTTATTGATCAACCCAAAACTAAGTGTTGGAGGAAAGAGAAGACTTAGGGATTGCATAGTGCGTAGTTCTAGGAGGAAGGGGTGAGGGACTGATGATTGTGACTGCATAATTCGTAGTGACTAGGGGCAGGAGAGACAAGACTGCGCAGTTGAGGGAAACAATGGCATAGTGAGGCAGGCTTGCCCACTATGACTACTCAATGTGTAGTTTAGGAGAGAGACTAGGCCACTGGATTATGCAGTTGTGCTATTCAGAGATACAGGGAGATAATTTTTTTACTGAAACTACGCAATGCACAGTGAGAGGCTAACTGTGAGGCAATATTATGTAGTTCTTGAGCATTGTGACTATGCAATGAACAATCATTGGAGGAAGTGATTGCACAATGCACATTTCGAGAAGGCAGGGATGCTAAATGAGGCTTGCAACTATGCAATGCATAGTTCAAGAAGGTAGAGTGAGGCAAAGTTGGTCGGGCAAGGATTTTTCTGAAATTTGACTAAATATGGGATCAACAAGGAAGATATGAAACCAGGACATGTATTGAACATGATCACACACTCAGAACGATTAATGACACAATAATGAACACTCAATACCCAAAGTTAGCATGAACCCATTGAAATGATGACAAAAAACACTTACCTCCAAGTACGACACTTAAGATAGACTTTGCAACACACGTGATGCACCAACAAAATATTGCATAAAATTTTGTGAATGTGTCTAGTATATGTCTCCATGATAGATAGGACTCATTAGTACCAAACATTCCTCTTAAAGATGCACTATAACTCCCTTTCACAATGTGTAACACCTCCCTTACCAAAAGACAAAACTTAAGTTTTCTTCACAAAGGGACTGGGGAACTTAGAGGACAAACTTGGAATGTCTTTTACTGTTAGACACGATAGTTCACAAAGTTAAAGTAGGCTCTAAAATTTGGATATAGGCCAAAATTTGAAGGGCGTTCTAGTAGATAAAACACTTGGCAACACACTATTATAACTCTAGTTTATCCGCTTTGGTCTAATGTTTATGTGCAGGGTCTAGTCCCTTAGGAAGCATTGATTTATCGTGTGGATTACTTTGGCTTTCCCACTTAAGCCGATTATAGATATACTCCCCTCAATTCCCTTTCTTAGTTAACCACATTCATAAATATTTTTATATCACAATTGTTTTGATTCAGGAGAAGGGTAATATAGTTGCAAGTTTAGGATAATCATAATCTTAGCTTTCATCTTTGGTGTTTCTTCGCTGCCAACGAGCTTGTACAGTACCTCAGTGGAGTCACTATAGGAACACAAGCATAACTTTTCTACTAGCAGACCTATTCAGTACCCTGACGAAGTTACTTGCCTCACTTCTCTCTACAAGAAGCCTTTCTCTTCTTTCACCTTTTGTTCATTCTTTTTATTTTAATGTGCTTAGGAACTTATTTATTCACCAGGGTAGAAGAGGGATCTTGACTTATTGAGAGTAGAAGAGGTTTTTCCTTCAGATACAATTATACATACCTATGATATTGATATTATCACTATTTATTTTCCCCTTGCCCTTCTCTACTTGATTGGATTGGCATGCAAAACAAAAAATAATTATAAACCGAGTTAAGGAATGAGATTTCTAAAATATAAGTGGGTGCCATGGTTCTACACAAAGCTTTCTGTATCAATGGATCGTATTTTCCATTGAAACATCATTTACCATAAGGATATAAAATAAGACAAAGGAGAAGGACCAAAGGTTATCCAATTATTGTTGTGTGTCACAAGGCCCTTGTCCACTTTTACCACATGCATCAGAACCAAACAAAACACTCACACACAAGTATTTATTCACAAGATGGCAACAAAAAATATGTCGGAAAAGGAACACCATGAAATATACAAACAAACAAACTAAATACAAGAAAAAATATATTTACATAGGGTAGGGACATAGTCCTAGAGTTCTATTGAAAATATTTCTTGAGATCTTGGCCATTGACAAGAAAAGAGTCCATCTTCCCATGAAAAGACTAGAGATGATAAGTATGGTGGTCATGCTTGTCATGAAAAAAATTAGGTTCAATCCATGGGGACTAGAATTTAGCATGTTTACCTTTCCCTTCATGGGCTTTGTCCCACTTCAATACTAGGTCTCCCAAACTGAACTCCTTGTTCCTCGCAAACTTATTGTCAAACCAAAACTTGATATGAATCTAATGGATAACAAATTTTTCTTTTGTTTTGCTCCTTTCTTCCTGTAACTTCAAGAGAGTGCCTATCCTACTCTGAATCACAAGACATGGCTTACCTCAAGACTCTTGAGAAAGTTGAAGAGTTGGGAGGTATATGTTTAGAGGCAGGATGGATTCTATCCCATACGCAAGGAAGTAAGGGGAAGTTCTTAGAGAGGGTTTTGACATAGAACTGTTAGCCAAAAAATATTCACCAAAGAATTATGCTAGCTCATTTATTCAAATTAAACAATTGATGATACAAATTAGATTCTTATTGGTTGACTCAGCTAAATTGTTTCCTTGAGCGTGATAATTAGATGAATGTTTCAAAACAATGCCATTTTCTAATGAAAAATCATAAAGTTTAATCAATGAGAAATAATGTGCATTATAAAAAACAAGTGGCGTAGGAACATCAAACCTGGTGATGCTATTATGTTTGGGGAAGTTGATGACCTCCTGTTCGTTCACCTTTTTTAGAGGAACCATTTCCATCGACCGAGTAAAATAGTCTATGGAATTTAAAATAAATTGGTGTTGATTCGATGAATGTGGAAAAATTTCACCAATAACATCCAATACCCATTGTTGAAAAGGTTCTTCTATAATAATGGGATACAATGAGGTGACTGAGTTTCTATCACAACTAGCACATCTTTCGAAAAATGAACACTTGTGGGCATAATAATGTGCACCCTTGAATAATGTGGGCATATAGTAACTCGTCCACATTAATTTACGTGTAGTAGTTTCACTTGCATAGTTTCCTTTAGTGTTGTGAATATGCTTTAATACCCTTTCTAAATCTAGTGCTTCCAGACACATGAGCAATACCCCATTATGGTGCTTCCGAAAAATCACTCCATCGAACAACTGGTATGATAGATATTTGAGTTGAATAACTATATTTTGTCATGATAATAAGTGTGAGGGAAAGGTAGCATGCTCTAGATACCATCACACATATGTGTACCAAGACTTGGCTACATCAATGAGGGTAACTTGTTTAATGTTATACATTTTGATTTCATGTTCCCACCTTGGTGATTCCCCTTCTAGTGTATTGGTCACTTCTACTGCAAGCTAGAAAAGACCATGGAATTTTATCATGTGAAATGGCTTGACTTCAAGATCATACTCTTGAAATCTTGTCATCCAATTGGCCCTTCTCTCACCCAATTCCTAATGTATGAAAACTGATCTAACTGCTAGGTGAGGCACAAAGATAATGACGTGACTTTTCAGAAGGTACAACCTAATGTGATTTATTGACTTGTATACTGCATAAGGTTTTTTATCATGGCAGGGTAGTTTAATTCATGTCCTTGTAAGTCTATTCTCATGAATGATGTGGGCCCCTCATCAGATTTCTCATCCTTCTGTGTGAGAATAGTTGTAAGAGAAGAGTCAAAAGAAAAAGTATATAACATGAAATCTTTTCCAAAATATGGGTTGTATAATGTTGGAGCTTCGATAATCACTTTCTTAATCTGGATGAAGGCATCCTTTTCCATTTTATCCAAATTATAAACTACATCCTTCTTGATATTCTCCTGTAATGGTTTTACTATTTGTGTGTAATCTAAGATGAACTTGCAGAGGAGGTTGATCTTTCCTAAGAAGGGTTGAATGGATTTTTCATTCACTGGAAAAGGAATATGAGCAATATTTGACCAAATTCGGGTCCACTTTGATCCCTCTCTTTGCAATGATATAGCCCAAGAGATTCCCCTTGGACACTTAGAATATTCTCTTCTTAGGATTCAAAGATATTTTGTACTTGTGACATCGCTCAAAAATATGCCTTAGATGATGCAAGTGATCATATCTCTTCTTTGAAAATATTGTCACATCCAAGTAGACTACTACACTTTGTCTAATTAAGACACTGAATTCGATGTCCATATGTCATTGGATGGTAGTTCCTGCATTAATGAGTCCAAAGGGAATTCACTTAAATTCAAAGGTACCCCACTTGGTCCTGAAATTAGTTCTGTTTCTGTCGCGTTCTGCTACTAGAACTTGGTTGTATCCAAAAAAACCATCTAGTATCGAGAACATCTCTAATCCCTATGTTGTTTAAATTATTTTTTCCATAGACAACACAAGATACTTATTTTTGTCCAAAGCTTGGTTCAAATTGTGGCAATCAACACGTAGACATATCTCTCTGGACATTGTTCTTACAGGTACTAGATTAGAGACCCATGTGGAATGAAAAACTTTGAATATGATCGGAGCATCCAACAATTTCTTTAGTTCTTTCTGAATGAGGAGTTAAAGTGTAGGATGAAATTTTCTCAATTTCTAATAAAAAGGATTTACCCCTTCTTTGATGGGTATTACATGTTGGATTATTCACATGTCATAATTTCAAATCATCATATGTCCATGTGAACACATCTCGATACTACTTAAAGAGGTGGATAAAACCTTGTCGCTCTTGAGGTGTGCAACAAGTACCGACAATCACATAGTTTGGATATTTTTTGTACCAAGATTCACTCATTCATGTGAAAAAGTAGAACTATGATATTTCACGTTAATTGGTCCCTTAAAATGATTTTGTAGGTCATATAGATTTTACAAAGATTCCACACCCTTAGGCATGGGGTTTACTTTGTTTGGTTGGGCTAACCTTTGCAAAACTTTCTCATGCTCGTCTTCATTGATGTCTGCATCCTTGAACACGTTAGCCTTCACAATGACGTCTAGTATCTATTGGTCATCATTGAAAACATGAAAATTAGCAATGTTATCAGGCACAAATTGCTTATAAATAATCTCAACTGAAAGAACATACTTTAATGGTGACAACCTAGCAACAACATTAGCTAATGTATTTGCAACAACATTATGAATCCAATGAACAAAATTAATATTAAAATATTGTAAATGTGAGATGAAGCACCATACCTCTTGTTGAAAATTTCTGATATTAGGTGACAAACAATGGATTGTATTTTGTACCTGATGTGTAACAATTTCTAAGTCACATATTGATTTGAGTGCTTCAACTTTGAGGTCAATGGATTTCCTTAAACCCAATATGAGTACTTCATATTCAACAACATTGCTAGTTCACTCAAGTCCCAAGAAACATGAGATCACATTTTTGTTTTATTGCGAGTATATTAAAATGCAACCAGCTCTAGAACCATCCTACATCTTTGAACCATCAAAATACAATGTCCAAACATTAGCAATACTAGGGTTATTTTCTATAGTAGTACTATTTACATCTATAATACAAGAATTAGTTGCACCAATTGGATTACAAGGAAGGAGTTCCAACTATGCATTTGGTGGTACAGGTGAAGGTTTCCCTAAATAACATACGTGGTCAACTTCTAGAAAATAATTTCCAAATATTATCTATGCATAATTTATGGGCTAATTAGTCACTTCAAGTGTTGTGATGGTATGCTTCATAAAAGGCTCATTCTTGACTCAAATTTGGTTGTCCTTGCCCTTATATAGAAGCCATAAATCTGACCAATCTGTAGCAAAGTATCCCTGCAACTTACTAGTCTAGTATCTACTCAACAACAAACCATAAGCTTTCATAATGTCCAAAATAGCTATATCAATACCCTAATGACATATATGATCTGATGATAAGTGGATTATAACATTATTAAGTTCACCAACTACCTGTACAAAATATATATCTCACTAAATTATTTTTGCATTAGTATTTTCCCATTTAACGTTGATTTTCATGGCAATAGATAGGGGCATGACATTTGCAGATGCACCAAAATCAACTAGGTAGTTATAGACATTATAATTAGATGTCTCAAAAGTTAGAAGAAATTGAGGGAAAGTAGACCTAGCATTTACATTGGTTGTATTAACAACGAATTCAAGAATGGTTGGATACTTACGGGACTATTGACAGTACTAGATACCACCAACATATAAGGGATCTCCCTGATATAAGGTCCCAATTAGACCTCACACCATTTGGTGTAGGAGTCCCATTCGGAGTATGGCTTGGATGATGTTTACTTAAAGATATGCTTTTGCTTTTGCTGTCAGCACAAGAGAGAAACACAAATTTCCTTTTGAATGAGTAAGTGGATTCGCCTTGCGAGTGTTCAATTGCAGATGCATCAAGGTTATCTTAATGCAAGGGGAAACTGAAGTGAGCCTCTAAGAGAGAAGTAAGAGTACTACCCTAATGGAGACACATGTGAATAAGAAAGACTCATCTAACATCAAGCGAAATATTTCACATAGATGCGGTGATCATTATACACATTACAACACATTTCCATTAAGTCACCACCGAATTCACCAAAATAGTTCAATTACCCCAATACAAGTGAAAGCGAACATGAACCATAAACATTCGAAGAATAGCCTTCGAAACATTCAAAATCCATGTGTGAAAATGTGTTGGCCTTGAAGGCTTCAATATTAAGCAAAAGTCCCAAGATACATAAATACAATGAACATCACTAGCTCAAATAGTGGAGCATTAGAGCCACTACTTACTCCCAAAAAGTACTAATTCTATCTCTCTAATGCATTGTGGGAGAAGCCAAGGTTAAAATTCATTTACGCGAGAAATGAGGATCCTTTTATAACTTGAGGCATGACCTTTCACATCCACATGACTCTTGACTTTACAACTTCTAGTTACCTTTGGACTTCTACAACCTTTGGAATTCCAAATGACTTTTGGAATTACATATGACTTTTGGCATTACATGTCTCTTGTATTTCCATGACACTTTAGTACATACATGACTATTGGACTTCTACTTATTTATCTTTACAATGATTACAACATTACATGATGACTTCCACATCATCATATCATGAAGACATGACATGTCACTATATTTGATTCTTGGGACTAATAGTGATTGATGACATGGAATTTCCTCAGTGTTGACATGGATGCCACTCTTGTATTTTTTATTTATACAACTTCTGGTCATCGATAACTTTACCCTCCAAAGGGCCTTTGATCTTGGAGCCTTTAAGTTGCTTCGACCATCAAGCTTACACAGTGTTATTTTTCTTTGAAGCTCCCTTTGTGTGCTTTTCCTGATCTTCCTAATGTGTGCTTACCACGTTGCTTCTGGAACACTTTATCTGTAATCACTCATGAAAGGCAACCATTATCCTGAAATATTCTATTCTAGTATGTTTTATGTAGATATTTTGTTCATTCCTTTTCAATGTGCTTAAAAGGAATAAGGAGAGCTTCTGGGTGCATTGGCGCACTTTGAAGGGGACTAAGGGTTGAGGGGGAAGGATTTAGGTCTTCGACAAGCGCACATGCACTCAAGGGAGAAAGTGAATCAAGGTAGGGTGTATGGCACAAGTTCGAAGGATGAAGGAGGAGGCTTCGAGCTTCCCAAATGTGTTGTGTACTCAAGGGAGAGAAGGAGGGTGCAAGGTACATTCCTGAAGGATGAAGGAGGAAGGCAGAAGGATGATGCTTCATGCCTTTAGAGTGCACTAATGAGTTTAAAGACTCTAGGATGTCACATGGCACATTGTGGAAGGCTGAAGGGTTGAGCTTAAGGCATTCAGGGTGTGCTCATGCACTCAGGGAGGGTGAACTTCTTCGAGTTGAATGAGTGCACTCAAAAGGAGACTTGGTCTCTTGAGGGCACATTTTGGAACAAGGAAGGGGAAAGATCTTAAGGAGTGCACTCAGTGTTAGAAAATTAAATCACAAAGCAATGGAACACATAAAATATTGTGGAAATAAAACATTGAAACACATAAAACAAGAGAGACACAGATATACATGGTTCACCCAATTTGGGCTATGTCTACAAAGAAACAACCAACCCTTCCTTCTATATTATCCAACATAATGAAGAGATACAACCTACAATAGATCCGTTGTAATTTCCTCTTCAATCTCACACAATCTCCTCTCTCTTTCTTACTTAGAATAATAATACAAAACCGCAATACAATTCCCTCATATAAATCGAGGGTTTCCTTCTAGGGGAAAAAAAACCCTAAAATAACGTAACTTCAACTGTCAAATCATATTCCTAATGAACAACCCAAATTGAATATGAAATTACAATATTTTACAAGGAAAATTTTCATCTATTTTTAGCTTTGGGGATGTCTCCCCCGAATCCCTATCGGGCCCCACTAGCCCTCGGACCCCTCGGTTGGGGGGGAAACCACCCCTCCTCCCCCCACAACCCCCCTGCATGGAGGGGAGTACAATCTTCCTTGGGTATACTCACGGCCAAAAAAAA
This sequence comes from Pinus taeda, assembly GCA_000404065.3. Lineage (NCBI taxonomy): Eukaryota > Viridiplantae > Streptophyta > Pinopsida > Pinales > Pinaceae > Pinus > Pinus taeda. The sequence continues at coordinate 137,431 of APFE030958774.1, forward strand.
AAAACCTCTAAATCAGGAAGATAATTAGGCTCCACGCCTAACAATCTCCCACTTGAACACTGGTAATATCAACTCCACCATTGCTTCACTTGCTAGAAAATGCTTCCAATTTAGATATGGTTGTTTCTCATCTTCATCATCATACTTTAAGACCAATTGAAACTAAGCAGAATCTCAATTTTTTCCTAGTTACAACTTTTTTAACATGTCGACAGGATTCTGGCTAGTGCGTATATTTTCCATCTTCAACCGTCCATCTTCCAACATTGATTGTATGAAGTGGTACTTGATATGTATATGTTTAGTCTTAGAATGAAATGTTGAGTTCTTTTCAAGATGAATGGCACTCTGGTTATCACTATATAAACTTCCCATCTCCTGCTTCTTTCCCAATTCATCCATAAAAAATTGTAACCAAATAATTTCTTTACTAGCCTCTATAGCAACAACATACTCTGCATCCGTTTTTGAAAGTGCAATAGTGTTTTGCAATTTTTAAACCCAACTGATAGTCGTTCCAACTATAGTAAACACACACCCTATGGTGCTCCTCTTGTTATCTCTATCACCTTCTATCACCTACAATATTTTCATTAACATATCCTTGTAGAGAAATATTTTAGCCACCAAAGCATAATGCTTGATTAGTGGTACCTCTCAAGAACTTGATAATCCAATTTTCTTCCATCCAATGCTCTTTTCCTAGATTGTTCATATCCGAGCTTACAAATCCCACTTCATGTGCAATATCAGGCCTTGTGTAGAACATTACATACATTAAGCTTCCAATTGTTGATGAATATAGAACTTTACACATATAATCCATCTCCTCCTAAGTTTGGGACACATTTCCTTAGTTTGAAATCACTATCCAAAGGTGTACTAACTAGTTTTTCATTCTGCATATTTTTGGGTGTGGAGCCTGATTATCTTATGTATTCAAAGGTATCGCCACATTGGACCCCAGTTCGTAATGGGGCGGCAAAGCCACCTCTAAAATATATGCTGCAGGGGGGGTTCGGGGGGGGAGCTACGACCTTTGGGAGTCCCCCTTGGTGGGGGATCGGGGACAGTGCCCCCGAAGCTAAAAATAGATGTAAAATTGCCTTGTAAAATGTTGTAATTTCGTAGTCAATCTGGGCCGTTCATTAGGCGGAGATCTAACGGTAGAAGTTATGTTTAATTTAGGGTATTTTTTCCCTAGAAGGCAACCCCTCACTATATATGAGGGAATTGTATTGTGTCTATGTATATTTGTATTCTGAGTGAGGAAGAGAAAGGAGATTGAGAGCGAAGAGGGAATTACAACAGATCTACTGTAGGTTGTATCTCTTCAGTTTGCTAGATAATATAAAATGAAGGACTGGTTGTTTCTCCGTGGACATAGCCCAAACTAGGTGAACCACGTATATCTATGTCTCTCTTGTTTTATGTATTTTCTGTGTTTATATTTATGCAATATTTTATGTGTTCCATTGCTCTATAACATAATTTTCTAACAATGGGTATCAGAGCCGAAGGTCTATTTGGATGATAAACTTGCAGGAGAGGAGGGTTCCTAGTTCGAGTGGGAGAAATGGCGGAAGATGGTAGGTTTAGGGTTGAAAATTTTAATGGCCAAAACTACCAGCTATGGAATATGCAGATGGAAAATTATTTGTACCAAAGAGATCTGTATCAACCATTTAGCTGAAAGGAAAAGAAGCCGACGAGTATGAAAAACACAAAATGGGATATTCTCGATAGAAAGCACTTGGAACAATACGGGTGTGCCTAGCAGTGTCAGTGGCATTTATTATTTCAAAGGAAACGACAACAGAGGTTTTAATGTAGACATTGGCCAAACTATATGAAAAAACCCCGGCCTCAAATAAGGTATTTCTTATGAAGTGTTTATTTAATATGAATATGTTAGAAGGTGGATCTGTTGCTAATCATTTAAATGAATTTAATACAATTACCAGTAAGTTAATTTTTGTAGGGGTAACTTTTGATGATGAAGTTAGGGCTCTGTTATTTCTGTGCTCATTGCCAGAAAGTTGGAATGGATAAGTTATGGCCATTAGTAACTCTATCCCTGGATCTAGTACTTTAAAGTTTGATGATGTTGTCAGTGCAATCCTTAGCGAGGAAATGCGATGGAAAAGATCCAATGAGACATCAGGTAATGATTTGATTGCAGAGACTAGGGGAAGAAAAATGGAAAGAGAAAAGAACCCTGGATATCGCAGTAAGTCAAGAAAAGGAAGATCCAAGTCCAGATTAGGGATAGTGTGCTAGAATTGTGGGAAGAAAGGACACCTAAAGAAATACTGCAAGTCTTGGAAGGGAAAAGAAGGAGACGCACAACAAGAAAACAATCATGAAGCAAATGTGACATGCGATCTGTTGCAAGATGATTTGATTCTTTCATTAGAAAATATTATTGATGCATGGGTGGTAGATCCAGGGGCCTCATTCCATGCCACACCTGATAGGAAACATTTTCATGATTATGTTCAAGGAGATTTTGGACAGGTTCCATTAGGTGATGATAAACCCTGTAAAATCATTGGAATGGGTACAATTTTCATAAAACAACACAATGGAAATCAATCGTTATTGAAGGAGGTAAGGCATGTTCCAGATCTGAAGAAAAATCTGATTTCAACAGGGCAGTTGGGAGGTGAAGGCTCTGCGACTACTTTTACGGATAAAACCTGGAAGGTCACTAAAGGATCCTTGGTAATAGCAAAAGGAGAAAAGGTTGGTACATTGTATTTATGCAATGGTATTTATAATTTTGTTAATGCTTTAACCTCTACAGGAGAAGATACGACATTGTGCCATCATAGGCTCGCGCACATGAGTGAGAAGGGGATGCAGATTCTTCACTCAAGAAATTTGTTGCTAGGTTTGAAGCATGTTGATTTGGAATTCTGTGAAAATTGTGTTTATGGAAAACAGAAGAGAGTCAAATTTCTCAAAGTTGGGAAAGAAAAGAAGAGCAAAAAATTAGAGCTTGTGCGTACTAATGTATGGGGACCTACTCAGGTGTCATCTCTCAGTGACTCTCATTATTATGTTACTTTTATTGATGATGCAACCAGAAAAACCTGCATTTATTGTATTCAAAATAAATTTGATGTATTTGGTACTTTCAAGAAATGGAAAGCTTTGGTTGAAAATGAGACAGGAAAAAGGTTGAAGTGTCTCAGATCAGAAAATGGAGGTGAATATTGAAGCAAAGAGTTTGATAGGTACTGTTCAGAAAATGGAATTTGCAGAGAGAAGATAGTTCCAGGAACACCACAACAAAATGGTGTGTCAGAAAGGATGAATGGGACAATCATGGAGCGTGCAAGGTGCATGAGATTTCATGTAGGATTTCCTTTAAATTTTTGGGCAGATGCTATAGATATTGTTGTTTATATAATAAACAGAGGCCTTCAAGTTCCTTGGATGGTGGTATTCTAGAGGAGGCATGGATAGGTAAAAAGATAAACGACTCTTTTTCAAAGGCTTTTGGTTGTGAATCATTTGTCCACATTAATAAAGAAAATAGAACAAAGCTTGAGGGAAAATCAAATAAATGTACCTTTATTGGATATAGTCTTAATGATTTTGGTTATTGCTTTTATGATTATGAAAAACACAAAATCATTAAGAGCATAGATGTCATATTCAATGAAAAGGTTTTGTATAAGGATCAACTGCAGGAAAAGAAACAGGAAAAAGAAAACAAAGAATACACAGTGCTTGAAGAGATCTGTTGGGTCCCTATAATACTAGTGATTACCCCATTACTATTGTAGTTGTACCCCTTATTAATATTTTTGTGCCCCTATTGCCCCCATATTGTTATTACTATGCCCCATAGAATCCCTCTATTGTTATTTTTTGTGGTTGTATATTATTATGTTAGGTCGGCTGGGTTATATTGTGACTCCTTAGACTCCTATATATAGAAAGGAGGTTTTGTCATTTGAATCATCCAAGAATTGTTCATTTATGTAATGTAAAGGAGGTTTCCCCCTCGAAGAGGCTGAATTTTAAGGCGTTGATCTATCTTTTCTATCTTTTTCGTGAGCTGGTTTCATAACATTTGGTATTAGAGCTTTGGATTCTAGGGTTTCGCTGCTCCAAACAGGTCATCGTGGCATTTTCGCTATAACTATTTTTTTGCGACGTTTCAGAAGCTTAACAAAAAACCCATTAGAAGACATCGCGCTAAATCTCGGGTCCTAATTTCAGAGCGTTTTGCTATATTTGCAGAGATATGATCAGAGGAAGTTGGTCTTTTTGCAGACTCCTGAATTACATTCCAAACAGGTGACCTGGGAAAATTGTCATAACTTTTTCTCTGAGCATTGGATTGAAATTTCATAAGAAGCTATAGAAAGAGGACGGACTATAGTTTCTTGTATATATTTTTTAGATCCAAAGGTCGAAACGGTGACTCGTGACACATCGTACAAGTTCGCTCTACTGAACTAGTCTATACTCAGGTCACTATGGGAGATTTAGCATAACTCTTCCTTGGAGAATCCAATTTGGATCAGACTCGTGGCATTGGAGAGAGGACACAGAGGGCTACCACAGGTCACAATTTCAGAACTAGATGATCTGAAGGTACAAAGATACATCAGAGTCAATATCAAGCTCCTACAAAGTGAAAAAACGGTGTGTAGATTCTTTTAAATTTTTGCTTAAGATTGGTTTGAAAATTTATTTTGAAGGAATTCAAAGGGCTAGTAGAGCATTATTATCGGTAACTGATGCCCCGAGGAAAGAAAATGCAAACACCTAGTAAGGAACCTGAAAGCTCTAGCATGACTCATGAAGAAGAGGAAGAAATGCAACATGCTATATCAAAATTACAAGACCAAGTGCAACAACTGTCCCTTACACAAAAAGGAACAGAATCTAAGATGGATGGTTTAAAGAAAGATGTAGAAGCTAAGATGGATGGTTAAAGAAAGGTGTAGAAGCTAAGATGGACTGTTTAAAGAAAGGCGTAGAAGCTAAGATGATTGACGTGGAAGCTAAGATGAATGGCATGGATGCTAAGATGAATGGCATGGACGCTAAAATTGATGGGCATGGATGATAAGATGGAAGAATTGAAGATAAATATGAATAAGTTGCTACAAGAAAGGGTCACTAAGGGTGAAAGGGTAGTAAAGGAAACTCATGATGAGAACAAAAGAAATGTTAATCATGATTCCATAGACTCTAATGTTGGATCGAAAACCCACCATATTCCAAAAATCGATATGAGGAAGTTTGATGGCAAGGATCCCGCAACATGGATATTACAGATGGAGCAATTTTTCGATCTCAATAATGTGCAAAACACACAAAAGGTACGTATTGCAACTTTATATTTGGAACCAAAATCAGTTTGTATGGTATCAATGGCTTTGCTCTCGTAAACAATTTATCACTTGGGAAATTTTTATGGAAGAATTGATAGCACATTATGAGGATACAAAAAGCAACAATGTTTGTAGCCAATTGATAAGTCTTAAACAAAAGGGTTCCATAATGGAGCACATTGAGGAGTTCCAAAAATTGAACATAAGGGTAAAAGATATTCCAGAGGAGCATAGGATTGATGTGTTCATAGGGTCTTTAAAGGATAATATCCAACATGATGTTCGCCTTTGGGAACTGGATTCATTAGAGAAGGCATTTAGGTTAGCAAGAAAA